>OY744519.1:180708214-180728214 GCA_963556195.1 Sepiola atlantica
TGTAATATCAAAACAGATACTACACTTTGATTCTAGCCATGACGTTACTAGTCTTTCTCTACTCTATCGATATGCCTATTGGGGGGTGCTCAACTAAGTTACAATCTTTGTAAAACATTCATAAGAACTCGACTGCTACTGTCACTGCAAAAGAAAAAAATGCTTTATTTGTTTTCTATGTGTACCTAAAACATGAACAGAGTTTCCTTCCAAGAACCTCGCATCTTTTGAACACATTTCCGCAGGATTGCTTCCCCGCAGACTACAACATGGTCGCCTTAAAGTCTAATGTCAACAAATACTTGTCGAGCCGTACCTTTAAATAATCAAATGTTGTTCTTTCCGTTCATCGTTTTCAATCCTCTCATAATATTGGTCATCATCCAACTGATAATTTAATTAACCTTTATCCTCGAGTGGCTTTTCGCCTTGATAAGTTGTGACGCATTAGTATATAAAAATAAAAATTGCTGGTAATTAAAATTTATCCCAGAAATTTGAAAATATTTACAAACATTATTTTCTTTAACAGTCGCCCGCAAAATCTTAATTTGTTTTAAAAATGATTTGCATACGTGATTAGATGTTTATTGAATATCAAAAATAACATTCGTCAGGGAGAAATTGAAGAGATAATGATCAACCATGCGTGCAGTCTACGAAACAAAAAATGTGAACAAATAACAAAAAATGAAAAAAAATGCATGAATGATTTACTAAAAATATACTAAAAATGTATTAAAATATAATAAAAAGTTACGAAAAAATGTATTAAAATTAAAAAAATGTATGAATGATTTACTAAAAATATACTAAAAATGTATTAAAATATAATAAAAAGTTACGAAAAAATGTATTAAAATTAAAAAAATGTATGAATGATTTACTAAAAATATACTAAAAATGTATTAAAATATAATAAAAAGTTACGAAAAAATGTAGTAAAATTAAAAAAATGTATGAATGATTTACTAAAAATATACTAAAAATGTATTAAAATATAATAAAAAGTTACGAAAAAATGTATTAAAATTAAAAAAATGTATGAATGATTTACTAAAAATATACTAAAAATGTATTAAAATATAATAAAAAGTTACGAAAAAATGTATTAAAATTAAAAAAATGTATGAATGATTTACTAAAAATATACTAAAAATGTATTAAAATATAATAAAAAGTTACGAAAAAATGTATTAAAATTAAAAAAATGTATGAATGATTTACTAAAAATATACTAAAAATGTATTAAAATATAATAAAAAGTTACGAAAAAATGTATTAAAATTAAAAAAATGTATGAATGATTTACTAAAAATATACTAAAAATGTATTAAAATATAATAAAAAGTTACGAAAAAATGTATTAAAATTAAAAAAATGTATGAATGATTTACTAAAAATATACTAAAAATGTATTAAAATATAATAAAAAGTTACGAAAAAATGTATTAAAATTAAAAAAATGTATGAATGATTTACTAAAAATATACTAAAAATGTATTAAAATATAATAAAAAGTTACGAAAAAATGTATTAAAATGAAAAAAATGTATGAATGATTTACTAAAAATATACTAAAATTGTATTAAAATATAATAAAAAGTTAAGAAAGAAATGTACTAAAATGAAAAAATTTATGAATGATTTACTTAGTAAATCATTCATAAATTTACTAAAAATGTACTAAAAAATTATCAAAGATCTACTGAAAATGTACGAAACCTTTTATTGAATACGAAAAATAATACTAACTAGGAAGAAAATTAAATGATAATAATCAACCATGACATACATAATTGGACGATTGTAAACCAACATTATTTTTTACATCTATGGTTTATAAATATACAAAAATGTACGAAAGATTTACTAAAATTTACCAAATAATTATTAAAGAATGTACGAAAATATACTAACACTGTTAAACTATACTAGAAATGTACTAATACTTTACTAAAAAATGTATTAATAAAAATGAACAAAAGATTTACTAAAAATTTATTAAAAATGTAACTAAAGTATACTAAAAGTTTACAAAATTAATTATTCAAAATGTACTTAAATGTATTTTATCAAAAATTGTACTAAAATGTACTAAAATCAATTAAAAATGTACTCAAAATTAAAAAAAAAATGTTTTTAAAATATACTAAAATGTACTAAAATTTCATTAAAATGTACTAAAATAAGTTTACAAAATATGTACTTAAATATACTAAAATGTACTAAAAATTCATTAAAATGTACTAAAATAAGTTTACAAAATATATACTTAAATATACTAAAATGTACTAAAAAATCATTAAATTAAGTTTACAAAATATGTACTTAAATATACTAAAATGTACTAAGAAATCATTAAAATGTACTAAAATAAGTTTACAAAATATGTACTTAAATATACTAAAATGTACTAAAAACTTATCAAAATGTACAAAAATAAGTTTACAAAATATGTACTTAAATATAATAAAATGTACTAAAAAATCATTAAAATCTACTAAAATAAGTTTACAAAATATGTACTTAAAATGTACTAAAAACTTACCAAAATGTACTAAAATAAGTTTACAAAATATGTACTTAAATATACTAAAATGTACTAAAAACTTACCAAAATGTATCAAAAATATATTAAACATTTATCAAAAAATGCGCTAAAATATACTAAAAATGTAATAAAATTTTATCAAAGAATCTACTGAAATATATTAAAACTGTAACCTTAAATATGTACTAAAATTTCCTTATAGTTACTAAAAAATGTAACAAAAGAATTGGCGATATTGAATTTTCTTGCTCATACGCCCCTACTCCAAATACCATGCAACCGACTGCACCAAACGGTCATAATCTTTAAAAAAAATGTCACATAAAATCTTTTTCAGGGAAAGTTTTATAATTAAAATGTATTAAAATTTGCTGGAATAATTTTTACCAGATTACTGAAAACAATCAAAGAATTCGAATAAAACACTGATTTCTTTAAAAAGAATTAATTGTTTTTAATGTGCAATTATTTAGATCGGTTTGAAATCGTTTAAATTACACTTAAAACGTTGTTTATGACCGTTTGGTACAAGAAAAACAGTCCATTGATGCCAGCCACAGCCACGAATTCGGAATAGGGGCATGTGAGCGAGAAAATTCAATATTTGAAAGATGTTAATATAATTACGATATAAAATGAAACCTGTTACCCCTCTAATAATGTCGGTGGCTACAACATATTTATTGATGTCTCAAAACGGAACTTCCTGGTGTCCAAGTAGCAGATCTGTAGCTGTATAAAGACATTCCTTTCTTGTCAAAAAAGCCCTTCAACACCAACGATTAAGGCCGTTTGACACGACTGGAATATCGGTTGGTTTTAGTAATGTGTCCTTTTTTCTACTAGTCTGTTTCATGCTGATGACATTTTGTTTGAAATTTAATTTTATGTTTTAAACTACCTCAACGTAAATATATGCAACATTTATTAGATTTGAAGAAATTGTATAACTATTTACAAAAAAATCTTATTTACAATATTTTTTACACACACCTGAACATTTTTATGCTTTTGGCTTCGACTTAATCGACTATAATGTTAACCGTTATTTTTGGACGTGATTGAAGATAAAACGAAAATATTTTGGACTCACAACCTTCAGATTACGAGACTTTTGTGTAATACATCCTCGCATCCCTTCTTTCCATCATTTTCATCTCTTTCTCACTCCACCCACCACTTCTCGCTTTATTCACCCTTGTTGTGGTCATAATATCTGGTTTTAAAATCAAATATTACGACCAAAACAGCACATTTAATAACAAAAAGCGCTGAACAAAAACAGCACTAGCGACTCATTACTAGGAGCTCAAAGAAAGCGGACGCTCGCCAATAATCGAATGGAAAATAGTACGACAGGCTAGTACATGTAGAAATTTAGACAACCCGTATAGATTATGTCTGAATGAGAAATTTAGAAATCCTAAACTTTAAAGACCCCCAAAACCTATTAAACTGTAGAAGTGAAATAGCAAACAACTGCTTACACAGAATAACATTTACTTTAAGATAACAATACATAATAAACTTAACTAAACTAACACCTAAAAATAGAAATACCAAAACGTACGTGTTAAAATAAGGTCATCTATCAATTCGACACAACAAGAAAACAAGAATAAGTCACCCCTATACAAAACAGAAAAAAGAATAGGAAATAAAATCAGCCGAAACTTTGTTTGTGAAAAAACCCTACTATTGGCCAATGGAGGGAATAACAAAGAATCTGATTGGTTATCCTAGCTAGACTAAACACCACGTGTATATATAAAAACACCCGGTAACACAAATTCCATGCATTTTAGCCTGACGATTCCCTACGAGGGTGAAACGCGGAAACTTCTGTGTAGCTTAATTGCCATAAATATATTTTCATAACTTACTTACTATATATATATATATATATATATATATATATATATATATATAAAGTTAATACAAGTAAAGTTCCAAGGCATTTCATAGCCGAGTGGTGACAATCAGTACAAGCTCTTTTGCCTATAAAATTTCCCTCCCGGAACATGTCTCTAACAGCCTCTAACAACTAAGTCCAGCTTTCTAGCCTGCTCGTGTGGGTTAGATATAGGCCCAGCGAAATTGTTATCTCTGATAGAAGGGGTTAAGGCGGGTTACCTGGTGCATGGAAATCAATGCTTTTGGTAGATAGGGGCTTATACGTCTGGGAAGACAACTCATCTAAGATCAACTGATCTCAAATCTCCTCTGTCTAGGAAAGACTTCGGGAGTAAACCTCAAGGAAAAATCGAAAGCCGAAGTCCCCAATGCAGCCCGAAGCTGTATACGACAACGTGCTATAAACTCCTGCGACAGCACTGTAACCGTATGTATCGGCGGCTGCCTTTCCTAATGAACCATTTGATGGTTCTTATTTACCATTTTGTTTTATTGTTAAAAGTAAAATACGTTTTACAAAGTGAAAATAGTAAAGTTCAATATCATTTTTGTCAATGGTCAGATTGTAATAAAATGTTATATGTTTACTTGATAAATATTCGACTTAATCCGATATATAAAGATTTAAATAAATATGAATTATTCCTCATCATAAGTATTGGAGAAAAACAATACGCCTTTATCTTCACCTTTGATTAAAAAAAGAAAAAAGAAAAATGTCAAAGACTGAATCAAAACCATTTTTTGTACGACACGCAGAGCAGGAATCCTTTGACATCTTTTTAGAAGTAAAATGGAATGTCTTAACTGCATTGACACATTTTCGGGTTAGGAAATGTGGGATATTGTTGTGTTACCTTTAAGCGACTTGGAATATTTTTCAACCAACGAAAATCATTGTAAACCCTAAATTTAACAAGCCGACGCGAACTTACAAACCCCTTTAAAAGCGAGAAAATATACAGGCAAAAAAGAGACCCAAACCCGACGCACTTCGAAAGGACCCAAGAACGTATACTCGACCCCCCCGCGAAAAGAAAAAGAAACACTTCAAAACTCACGTACAAGCTCCAGTATCTCGCACACATCTACACACGCACTAACAGAACAAAGTAAGCCTACGCATACTTACACAGTGGCATATAGTCTAGTATTCACATCGCCACTTACTCACATACACTGTCTATTACTCACACACGCGTATTCACACTAACAAATATATAGACATACACAGCTCAACCCCTCGTGTATGATATTCACTGGACATTTTCTACGAAAAAAGACGAGTTGTTTAAACTTTACTAAATTAACATTTACTGACTATGTAAACTTATAGTTATATAAATGTCTTGTTATTTAATCATGTTTTCCTTGATTTTTTATTTATTTACAAAACGCTGCTCATGTTTGTAGTTCACACTTGCTAGCTGGTGACCCTAATATCCTTCGAATCTTTATTTGTATCGATTTTAATATGCACGCACGCCAGTATATATCCCCATTTCCTTCATTCGCCATGCTTAACTTTTTATAGACAATTGATATTAATTGCCGGCATGGTTCTTCGTAAATTCCCAAAGACGAAATCGTCGTCCAAATTAAATCTTTTAATTCTTTGATTTAACAAAAATAAAGAGAAATATATAAATAAACTTTAAAACTTAAATAGAAGTAATCAGAAAACACTCAGAGAGCACAGCTCTCTCCAAAGGTCCTATACTACTCGTTTGGATTACCATGTCTATTGCATTTGCTTTCAAAGGTATAAGCTACTATAGCCTCCCAAATTTACGACCAGTTATTGTCGAATCGCATTCGTCCTATGCTGGACAAACTTCTTCACAAAATGCAAAACAATTTCAGACAAAACAGATCAACAGTTAGCCAAATTCTAACCATCCGCAATATAATTGAGGGCGTAAAAGCCAAGAACCTCAAGCTGTGCGTGTGCGTGTATTTGTTGATTTCTCCAAAAGCCCTCGATTCCATATATCACGGCAAACTCGAAGAGATCACGTCTGAGATTCCACAAGTGTCAGTATCAGTTATTATGACATTCGCTCAATGGCCAGATCTCCCGATAGAGATATGGAGTTCTTCAACATTGTTGCAGGAGTCTTGCAGGGTGATATGCTTGATCGTTTTCTTTCCATCTTGCATATAGATTACACCCTGCGGACATCCGCTGGTCTAAACAACTTTGAAAGAGTAAGAAGTTCATATCACCCAATAAAAACCGATAACAGACATGGATTATACAGATGAGGTTGCCTTGTTGTCAGACACGATTGATGAGACGAGCAAACTTCTTATCGAAGGAGTGACCAGTGAGATTAGCAGGGACTTCGCCATAGTGGTGACCCCGATGTGATTCCATAATTACTTACCAGTCTTTCGACACAGAAATCTGCAAATGATAAACATAGATACTAACGGGATGACCCCGTGAAAATTCCACTGTGTTCTCTGCATTCGTATAATTTATCGTTAATAATAACATTCGTTTTGAAATAATAAATGTGTGTAAGGGTCAATACTATTAAAAAGAAAATTACTCTTTTTTTTTCTTCTATGATAATAATTGCTATTCTCAACTAAATATTCTTTAAATAAAACGAATATGTCTTTTCTTTCTTTATTTATTTATTCAAAATTGACAGATTAATTATTTTTTATTCTAAATAAATATTCTTTGTCTTCTTAACGTAAAAGTAATTGTCGGCTAAATATTCTTCAAATCAATAAAACGAATGTCACTTTTTGGAATGTATTTATTGTTTTAATCGACGGGATAATTTGATTTTGGAATAATTCATTTTGTTATCATGCATATTCACAAAAAAACTTTTACCAAAAATGACTCGGCATTAAATAACTGGAAAAGGGTTGATATGCCGTAAAACAAAACAACCAAACAACCAATCATCGCATTTAGTTCTAGCTGCTTTCTTCTTTTGAAGTTTTCTTCCCTGACAAAATCTTCCTGTCGCTCTTTTACATGTCGAAAGCTTTTGACACCATTAAGAGAAATACAGATTCAGCATCACGGTTATACAAACAACTGAAAGGAGCGGACTTA
Organism: Sepiola atlantica; assembly: GCA_963556195.1. Lineage (NCBI taxonomy): Eukaryota > Metazoa > Mollusca > Cephalopoda > Sepiida > Sepiolidae > Sepiola > Sepiola atlantica. Next base: position 180,715,762 of record OY744519.1, read on the forward strand.
GCATGGCACCGTATATTACGTCACTCAAAAGCCACGCCTTCGCAAACACTAACAAAAACATTTTCAAATTCACTCTTAACATGACATTTTTGCCCATGAAATAATCAAAAATAATTTATATTTACTTTCTTACGAAAAACAAATAAAAACACAGTTTCTAATTTAGTCAAGTTAATTTACTCAAAGCACAAACAACTATTTGTATACAATTTGTTATAAAAAATAAACGCATAGAATAAGACGTAGTCAATTTATTTCTAAAAAGTTGGGTTTGCATTAAGTAAAAGTAAAATGGTCGACCGTAGTCGAGGACGTCCCGAAGGCTCCCGCTTCACAAGCTACAGCTACTACACTGAAGTGTAGAGGGGGGGGGGATCGCCACTCATTTCCCAAAATTACTGTTGATCATCACCTAAGAATGCTTAGTGTTGAGCAAGGGAGCTTGAATACCATTTTTAAGTCTTTAGTATGACTCGACCGAGGATTGAACTCTGGTCTCCCGGCCCATTAACAAGAACTCTTACCATTATGCCTTTACATTAAACAACCTCGAAACGGTTGATATTACGGCATAATCACACACCGGTTCTCGTTAGATCACTGAAGTTAAGCAACGTCGAGCCTGGTCGGTATCAGATGGGTGACCATCCGGGAATACTAGGTGGGATATGCATACGGCTGGGGACCGCATGTGGATTTGATATTCCCTAGAAACTTCCTCTTTCGATGGAAGCCGCGTGCCCCCTTCACCACCCCCGGGCGAATACCACAGAAGGTTTCACCGAATGAAAGAAGAAGAAAGAGTTGATAAGCCGTTGAACCGAATTACCAACCCAAACCAAACAAATATAAACTAAGTTAATTTGCGGTAAAAACGCACCGTTAATGGCGGGGGGGTGTAGATGCGAAGATGAACGGGGTTTCCATCGGAGACTACGAGTTAAGGAAGATTTATGACCTGTCATTTAATATATATATATATATATATATATATATATATATATATATATATATATATATATATATATATATATATATATATATATATATATATATATATATATATATATATGAGAGAGAGAGAGAGAGAGAGAGAGAGAGAGAGAGAGAGAGAGAGATAAGGGGGTCAGATAGAGAGAATTTATTTTTTTCTTCTTTGAGGCAATTTTCAAATGATATCAGCTGAATCCTTTGTATTTGGTTGACTGTCTTCATCGCGGAGTTACGAACTGATTATGAATGAGTGGAAAGGAGTTCTCAAATATGAAGCTGATCAGGTTCCATCGGAGTTTTTTTTTTTGTTATGGATTCGGAGAAGAAGAAGAAGAAGAAGAAGAAGAAGAAGAAGAAGAAGAAGAAGAAGAAGAAGAAGAAGAAGAAGAAGAAGAAGAAAGGAAAGCAGGAGAAAGGAGAAGATGGGGAAAAGGAGAGGGGAGGGCTAGAGAAGAAGAGTTATAATAATAATAATAATAATAATAATAATAATAATAATAATAATAATAATAATAATAATTAGAAAAAGAAGAATAGGAAGAGGAAAAAAGAAGACGAAGACTAGAAAAATGATGAAGATAAGAGAAAGAAGATAAATCATAATGATAATAATAATAAGAAGAATAAGAAAAAAAAAAAAAATAATAATAATAATAATAATAAGAAGAAGAAGAAGAAGAAGAAGAAGAAGAAAAAGAAAAAGATAACAAAGACGAAAAAAATGAAGAGATAAGAAGATGAATAATAATAATAATAATAATAATAATAATAATAATAATAATAATAATAATAATAGTTTAAGGCATCACTGAGACCATACAAAGGACGGCAATGATACAAAACAGCAGCAATTTTAATGAAAATCCTCGAATGCGGAAACTAATCCGCATGAGCTATGAACGGTAACCAGTCACATGGAAGTTACAATAGGAAGAAAACAAAACCACACAGAGAACACACCACACGAACTAAGGAAAAGAAACTGCAAGAAATCTCATAAACTGCCCCCCCCCTAAAGTGATAGCACCGGCCTCGACTGATATCACACAAAATAGTCGTGAAGGGTCAAGGAGGATGGGAAGACCGAGGAAGGAGAGCACTAACCAGACCTCCACTGAAGAGTGCGGGGAGTGCTGGGATCTTGTGAAGGCTTATTGCCACCCAAATCTCGGAGGAGACCAATGGTCGCTGCCAGCGAAAAATCAATGGTAGGCGGTTGTTGCGATACCGCAAGGTTATTTGCGGTGATTATCGAAAAGAGGTGGACAGTACTGGTAATTTGGGGAGGCTTGTTGTCACTCAGACTCCAGGGGACACCACCGGTTGTTGTCGGTGAGCAATCACTGACAATAACTTGTGTGATAACTCTAGTGAGTAGAAATAATAATAATAATAATAATAATAATAATAATAATAATAATAATAATAATAATAATAATAATAACAATAACAAGTCGCGCATGCGTGGTCCCCCTCTGTATGTGACTCGATGTGGCGAGTTTAAAATGCAATAAATTTGGACAATTTGGAGCATTTTTGACCCCATTGTACCCCCTAGGGGGGCGAATCAGAATTTTTTAGGTCAAGGATGCTCAGTTTATATCCAGAACAATTGCCTCTACATTTTGGCCAAGTTTCAGAAAAATTGAATGGATGGATCAAACGTTATGGGAGAAAAGGGTAATTTTTTGCCATTTTGGGGGCTTTTGACCCCCTGGGTGCGCGAACCAGATTTTTCCCCAGCTCTGCGACACTTACTTTCTATTAGGAACAATTGCCTCCATATTTTGGCCAAGTTTCAGAGAAATTGAATGGATGGATGAAAAGTTATGGGGCAAAAAATTATATTTTTTTGCCATTTTGGGGCCTTTTGACCCCCTGGGGGGCTAACCAGATTTTTTTTCAAAAATCGGAGAATGTCACTTTCAAACCTGACAAAAGTTACAACTTCCTGCAAAATTTCAGAGAAATTCAATGGATGGTTGCGGAGAAAAATCCGGACGGACGGACGGACGGACGGACGGACGGAAATGCTTCAAAACATAGGTCCCCCGATTTATAAAATCGGCGGACCAATAATAATGGACGACCTGAAACTATTTGCAATGACTTGTGTAATAACTCCTAGTGAGTACAAATAATAATAATAATAATAATATAGAAGAAAAAGAAGAAGAAGATGAAGAAGTTGAAGAATAAGTAGAGAGACGAGTGGGATGAGGAGGAGGAGGAGGAGGAGGAGGGAGAATAATAATAATAATAATAATAATAATAATAATAATAATAATAATAATAATAATAATAATAATAATAATAATAATAATTTGAAAAGAAGTAGAAGAAAAAGTGCCGAGTTGGGAGATGGCGGTGGTGAAGAACGAAAGATGACGTCCTCAAAGAGAACGCTTATGTGATAAGTAATGAGAGGATGAACTTGATTAAAATGAAAAGAAGATGTGAGGGGAAGGAAGGGAGGGATGAGGACATAGGCGGACGATGGTTAAAGTATGTAAGGCATGAAATAAGAGACATTTGAAGATGGCGGTTTTTAAGTCCTTTGTGTTTGGGTGAATCTCAAAAACGGGTCGGGGAATTCTGAGCGTTCATCGCGATCATCAGCATGAGGACAGAAGTGACGACCACTTTTAGCAAGAGAACTGGCTACACTGAACGTTGTTGGTTTCATAGGTTTTATTTACTCCTCCCCAGGAGTTAGGCACAAGGCCAGTTTTATCTTACTCCCACAAGTAAGATGTGACCCAAGATCGGGTCGAGAAAGTGGGGTTTGAAAAGCCAGCGCTCGAGAGGTGAGCACTCTGGCCATTTAAAAATTGCCTGGGCAGCCCCGTCGGCATTCCCCGGTAAGGGCGCCGCAGACAGTAAGCAATAAACTTACTCCTCCCCAAAGAGGGGAGGCAAAGCCTGGGAGGGTGGACCTCCTAGAACTGCACAGGACAGGCGTGCAGTATCCATCGGAACAGATACTACACTTTGATCTTAGCCAAAAGGCCAAGAGTTTTTTTATATAAACATTAGTAGAATACCCGTCCCAGGACTAAATATAGCATGCATTAGTTTTTAATTTTAATGTTTTTTTTTCTTTTCTTGGGGGAGGGTATGGTACGTAAATGGTAAAGTTTACAAAAAAAAAAAAAATGTGCCCACGGTACTCACCATGTTGCCTAGAATACACATTCCATAATTCATAATGTAAAGTTCAATAGTTCAGGATTTTACCAAGCGTATACATATTATTGACACTCACGCGCGTGCACGGATCCTTTTAAAAGGTTTTCCTCAATACAACTCAAAATTTGATGCAGAGCAATTATTTTCTCTATTAATTTTTTTGTATCTAACATTTTAAAAGTATTTGGAGAACGCGTACGAGTTTAGGTGGGGGCATCCCTTAAATGGTAAAGTTTATTACAAAAAAAATGAGGTTCCCATGTTAACCATCGGGTTGTCGAGAATATATATTCTAAAATTCTTAATTATCGGTTCATAAAAAAGAAAAAAATTTAAATAAAAAATACTTTATATATATGCATCCCCTAAATGTTAAAATTTACCCCCCCCTCCAAAAAAAGTAACCATATTACTCACTAGGCTGCCTAGAATATATATTCCAAAATCCATAATGATCCGTTTATTAGTTTAGGAGATTACCCTGTACATAGTTAAATATATACACATACTTAATTCTATTTATATATATGGAATGGTTTTGATGACGTAATATACGGTGCCATGCTATCAACAATCTATCATGAAGTTCTTTTTTTCTCTGAATTTCGAGTGCCCTCCATGCGAAACGGTCCACACACTTCAAAGTAGGTAGCTCTTCGTTTTTTATTCCATTTTTATTGTAAGCAACATTAATTCCTTTGTTTCTTAAATCATACGCCCCCATAATCATCAAAGATCATTTCACATCACATAATTCCGTGCCCAAATCAGCACATTACGCCCTCTCTGCGGTCTTTGCCTGGCAACCACTTCACCTTCACTGTCCTCGAGTTCGGTGCTTACATCTCCATCATTCACCTTAAATCTAAAATGTACCGTGGCATCCCGTCGACGTTCAAGTTGTTAGGGGATTACTCTCCAGTAATTACTTCCCTTTCCCCTTGCGTCGTACATTATGCATTCGGTAACTTCACCCAAACCTCTTCTCATCGATTAATGAGAATGTATCTTTTGGGTGCCTCCATTCATAATTAAAAATTGATCTATGCGACACCGTCTCCTCTCTCTGTCCAACCTTGGGTGCCATGTTGTACCATACTGTGGCCTTTTAAGGTAATATCCCTCTTCCCTCAGCTATTACTTTCACCGTCCTGTGATGTCGCTCCACTATTCCATTCCCCCCGGGCTTATAGGCTGCCCTGTAATACTTTCTTATCTACCATTGTTGTAGCATCGTCTGGAGAAGTCATGAGCGAAAAATAGTGCCATTGTCCATTATCACTTCCATTAGTGGACCTCGTTCAAGCATCACCTTATTTCCTTATGTCCTCTGCAATCGCTGCTGCCGACTCCACATGTAGCTCCTCCATATTGCTAGTCTCCCAGGTCCACAGTCAATCATTGACAAGTATGTGCCCTCACGATAGTGTGTTATATAAATAGCTAATCTTGTCCAATTGTTTGCAGTCAAAATTTCACCATTGCAGGATCGATTGATTGACATTGAACGAAATTCTTGATCACCTTCTGAACTTCCTCCCGTTTTATAAGTTGACCAACCTTTCGCACTAAATAAAATGTTCTATCCACTCCATTGTCGTGCATGCCATGCAACTCTTCCAGTCCTCAAGTTCTTAGACAGCATACCGGGACTTCCTCCTTCTCAACTAAGCACTATTTTTTTATTCGGGTTATTGCGCCCGCCTTGTTTCTCTCTGAAGACACAAACACTGCCTTCATTCACAGTCTAAATTCAGATATTAACTCTCCAAGTATTCCCAATCTTCGTTTCACAATCATATCTCTAGCATCTTTGGTTCGCATTCTTCCGCTCTCCTCCACTGTAAGGTTTACCCAACTTAATACTATGGCTGTCAATCCCTATTTTATGGCTAAATTGATGCTTTCAGAACAGCATCTAATTCAAACACGTTAATGTGATTCATAGCCATGCTGTATCTTCTACCATCAAACCACGCCTGTTTAATACTGCTTGCATCACACCACGCCACTTCTATTTTTGTTTCAGGTATGTACCAAGCTCCAGTTCCTCTTTTTCTACATCAGCTAGAATCTCCTGCATTATTTTGACAATTTTGCCATCAACTCTGCCCCCAACCCTTTTCTTCGCATAACTGCATGCCAGTCGCAGCCACACAACAACTGGATAGTGCCCCAACAACTTGCCACAGATAGAGAACAACTGTCGTCTACTCATATCAACTGTCATCTCTGGGATCTCGTTGCTCCTTTTGAATATCAGCTCATCCATCTTTCCTTTCATCAGCTTATGGCCCAGTGCCGCTTCTCCGTCTAGGGATTCTGGTGGCTTTGCTGCTAGCCCAAATCCCTTAAGATGTTTCACAAATTCCTCTGTCGATACCTTTGTCACATCTACCATTATCTCATCAATGTATGAATCAGTGGTCTCTTTTGTCTTATTTTCTTTCATTAGCACAGTTTTTAGAATGGCCGCCATAATCTTTGGTGCAACATTAAGTTCAAATCTTAACCGTGTCAGGCAGTAAGTTCTTCCTTTATAACAGACTAGCTGTATCTTTGTCTCATGTAGCTGCAAGTAGGTTACGGTTAAGGTCCACAATTGCAGTTCGCCCTGCCAACCGCCCCACTTTCTCATTATTTCATCACACACATCTATTATGTCGCTCCCCGTATGACACGCTACAAAACGATTCAATTCCAGAAAGTCTAATACTGGCTTGACTTTACCTTTTGTGGCCTGGAACACTGCCATCAATGGTAACACACATTTCCTTCACCTTTCCGTCTCCTTCTCTTCTGAGTTTTTCTCAATTTCAAGGGAATTCTTGTAATACTTTACTTTGTTCTGTAACACTGGAGGCTCTTCCATCCATTTCCATCTGTCCATTTCTCTCCATCAAAATCTGCCTCAAAGTATTTGACTGCGATTTTGCAAACATTCAGGTGATTGGCAGCTACCGCACAGTGTATGTCTCAAAACTTCACCTCAGTTTATTTTAATAGTCACACCTCCCATCTCATTGATTACATCCATTCCAATTATGACGTCGATCCCTTCAATCATGTGATCCATTATAATCACGCCCACTTTTATTCGTACTCCACATACTTTTATTTCCACTTGCCGGGCTCCCTTACATTTTACGTCCATTCCATCAACCGTTTTCAAAGTGCCACTCATGCCACACCCACTCACAGGTTTGGAATTTAGTAAAGTGGTGGTGCATCAGGTATCGACAAGTGCCACCATTACAGTATTATTCACTTCCACTTCTATCATTGGAAGAGGGCCGTACTGCGCCTTCATTCTGTTGCCAGGGTAGTTACTAGCGCAGAACTCCCCGATCCCTGCTCGTTTCCCTGAGCCTGAAAACAATACCTTGTAATGTGCCCAAATTGTTCACTCATAACACCTTACTCTGGCTCTAGGGGACTCCGTACAATCTTTAGTTAAATACGGTTCTCAACATCTACAGCACGGAATACCTGTTGATTCCCTTTGAACCTCACTTCTCAGTATAGTGATTTGTGCCAGTCTCTCGCATTCATTTAACAACTAAAAGCCACCCAGTTAGTATTAGTTTGCCGGCGTACATTCTCTCTACGTGAGGTAGCTGTTGCAGTGCCACAGATACGTCGTATGGGAAACCTGTAATGAACACAAGTTTGGCCGTATGGTCAAGCTCTCTTCCTAATATCCTGCTAGTCCAGCCAATCTTTTGATCGTATTGGCGTAAACATCCACCGATTCTTCAGTCCACCTGAATCGTTTCAGTTTTTCATACGCCTCAAAGATCTCATTCTGTTCTGCATCTAACTGGTCTTCATTACTCATCTCAAGGTAGAGAGCAGGTGCATCTCAGTGCAGAAAAAGTGGAATGAAACTAGCAAGGTCTTGCGCCTTTTGTAGCTTTGCAACCTATTTCACTTTTTTCATCCACCGACCACATCACCTTTTCCACTAAAAGGCGATATCAAATCTTTGCTTAACCTTAAATTTCGGAATTCCATAATCCCCCTCATCGTGCCGAAATAGCTTGTAATCCGGTAATGAATTTAAAGCAACTTGTCAATCTCACTGTTCACTGTTCACTCTCTGCTGTCACTAACACAATTGCTGTCTTCCCAATACGCTCCTCCTTCTTAAAGCAGTTGCTCTCCTCATATGCAAATGAATGCCACCTATAAAAATCTACCACGAACACAAGTTCTTTTTTCTCTGAAGTTCGAGTTCCCTCCATGCGAAATGGTCCACATACATCAGAGCAGGTAACTCTTCATTTTTTATTCCATTTTTACCGTAGGCAACATTAATTTCTTTGTTTCTTAAATCACAGAAATCATAAAAATAAGAATAAGAAAACCCCGCGTATTCAAACAAACGACCACAAACCAACTTCCATAACAAATATCAAAACGTACGTAAACAAATTTCCAAGTTCAAGTTTGTGCACAGAAAAAGAAAAGAGTTTGAATTACCTACAAGACACCCTCCTCGAGTGTCTTCGGTCACCTTGTACAAGTGTTTGTCAGGACAACCTAACATGAGGATACTTCACCCTACAGGTTAAACCTAACCAACTATTTAAAATAACATAGAATTCGAAACCCAAATAAGATCCCATCTCAAGGCTATACACTGGCTCATATGAGGAATAGTGCACCTTTTCCTAATGATGTTACCTCAAACAACAGCACTTGGCTGGATACTCCATCAGATTAGATGAATTCTTGTTCTGGAATCCGTTAACCCTAACCGACCACAAGAAAGATATACTATAACATATTTTACTGGTCAATTGGGGAGAGGAAAATTAATGTTTTTCACTTCTTTACTAACTCAACGTTTGACAGATAAATAAGAATATCTATGTATCGCATATAGAGATCAAGTGTAAAGTCCCAGAAAGTCCCAGCTTGATTTCTGAGACTTTACATTGAAGTAAAATGAAAAAAAAAGCTAAAAGTAAGAATGATAAAAAACATTATAAGTTGTAAAACAAGTTATAAAAACCACGAAACAAACAAAACCCGAAGTGTTTAACCAAATTAGTACGTGTTAAAAAAATCTTAAAAGAAAGAATAAAAAAAAAAGAAATTATTAAAACCAACGACCACAAACCAACTTCGATAAGAAATGTCATAACGTGCCCAAACAAACTTTTCAGTCCAAATTTCTGCGCGTAAAATAAGAAAAACCTAAAAGTATGAATGATAAAATATACGCCGTGTTATAAAACCCAACTATCACGAAACAAACAAACCGTGAAGTTTTGAATTGAAATTAGTACGCGTTAAAAAAAGAAATCTTAAAAGTAAGAATAAATAAGAAACAGACTGTATTATTAAAAGCAACCACCACAAACCAATTTCGAATAGATTAATAGTAAATGTTTAAAACGAATAATTCAGTTGGTAATTATGTGGCCGACGCCACAACTAAGGGGATATATGTGCGACCTTTCTTTCTTTGTTGACTCAGCCCTTCTTCGTCTCTTAGGTAGAGAAGCGGGGTAATCTCGTGAAATCACGTTGCCAGAAGATTCCGGCCAATCAGGGACCAACAGGTCAGCTTGACCACGCGTGGTTTGAGTGTCTATAAAAGAAGGCATGCACTTCCTTTCTCTCTTTTTTTCCTTCCGTGTTCTGGGCGAACGCACACAGAGAAGATAGTCGACACCCCCCTCCCACCGGCTCGACCGATGAGGTGGGGGAGGCAAAAGGTAATCTCTTTTAATTCGAATGATGAACTATTCCTTCAAACATACACTATTTCAATTGCCACACAAAATACATCGAAACACGCTCGCATATACACCTTACAAATATGAACTGACGAACTCTACAAATGTCTTAGTTAAATGAATTGTTTTTGTTTAATATAAATGTTTTCCTCGTAATTATTAATTTTATAAAAGACCATTATTATGTTGTGTTAGCTTTCTTACTCCTTCGCTTTCTTTCTAATATAAGTTTTAGATAATAATAATGTTTTCTTTCTTTTCCCTTTTGTTTGTTTTAATCTATTAATTTAATCCACACGTGGTTCGGCCACTTTGACCAGGCCACACGTGGTCGGGCCACGTTCAAACAGTGGGGATGACATGCTGCTATAAAGGCATCTCTCCCACAACCTTTTGGTCGGGGGATTAATTCTCCCATAACCATTTGTCCGGCAATCCTTCGCCACTGTAGTTAATCCTATGTTCTTAACACCCCGCCATAATTACACACAAACATAAACAGTTTTTTCTGGGTTCCATTACAGTTTGGGATTCTTTAATAGAACAGGGACGCATGTGAAAGTATTTTTTTCGTGCTTTTATTAAAAGTTGTTTTCTAATATAGTTATCAAAATAAAAGTGGGAATGAATTTAGAGTAATCTCCCCTGAACACGTGTTTAGTCCGCCATGTTAAGGATATTCTAAGGCATGTTTAAAACAAGAATTTGGAAAGTTACAACAAAATGAGATAATTTTCCTTTCTAATATAGTGATATAGTGATGAAAACAGAAATGTTAATAAATCTAAAGTAATCTCCTCTGGCAACGGGTTCACTCAGCCATGTTAAGGCATGTTTAAAATAAGGATTTGAATGTGAAAAGTTACCACCACATGAGATAATCTTTCTTTCTAATATAGTTATATAGTTATGAAAACAGATGTAAACATGCACTAGGCTGCATGTTATAGTTGTTGCATGCGAATGGCAGATGTTGGATGTGATAGATGCTAGCCAAAAGAAAAGAAAGGGGGAAGCAGAAGAAATTGAAAATATCTCTGATTGTGAGTTGGACCACACAGAAATTGTTTTTTGTTTGAAATCAAATAAGTGCTTCATTAAACAGGGAATCATGCTGAGACCGGCCCACTTGAGAAAAGTAATGTTCCTAGATTGGCTCCGGATAACCCCCCTTGAGTGGACACTGGCTGGCCGTTATATCCAGTAGGTATCTCAAGTAGCCAGCCCTTGGGTGGTCGAATGGTGACCACTGAGAAAGATCAGAATCTAAGATTTCGGGTGAGGAGTGAACATATTCCCGGATGGAAAGGGAGGAGTCAGAGCTAGCCTTCCGGACAGAAAGGCAATCAGTTGGAGTTGGACATTCGAGGTGGCAGTTTGTTTTTCTGAGGGTTGGCGGTCAGTTGGGTCGATGTGCCTCTCCAGGCATTGTGGGCCCTTGGGGCTCTAAGTTAAAGTATTTTTTTGGACTAGACTTATATTTTATTTGGTGCTATTCAAACTAAGAAAACGAGCACCATTTGTAATCTAAAAAAAATAAACATCTGTTAATTGTTTATAAACTGGACTCATGGTTTTAATTGGAATGAGAATTCTTTGTTGCAGCACTGACCGAATGGAACAACAACCCTGGACTGGCACAACGAATGGAACGATCGCGACCAGTCCAGTGGATGCACTCATAAATGTTCATACAGAAATGTTCATGTATTTAAAGTAATCTCCCCTTGCAACATGTTCACTTCGACATGTGAAGGACCATTCGAGATATTTTTTTCGTTCCGATATTCCAGAAGTAAATAGATAAATAAAACGGCATTATAAAACGCTTTGTAATGGTTTGTGGAAAAAGGTAGAAAAAATGGAGAAAAAGAAGAAAAAAATAGGGTACTGATATCGATCCTGACCCAATTTTCGTGGGATTCGACTCGGAAGCGTTCGGCTATCCTACGCAAACGCCCGAGAGTTGACGAGCCGATTTGTACAAATTTGATACATTTCAGATATTATAAGGACTATAGTTTTTAAAAAAGTACATATTCTTAATACCCCATAAATATATATATATATATATATATATATATATATATATATATAAAGTCAGTGTTAGGTTATTTATTTTGTTTTGTATGTTATAGAAATCGGTATGTTAACAGAACATCTAAATAAGTTTCAATAAGGTTAACATTTTTCATAGAATCTAAAACACCATTGAAATTTTCCATCTGGTGTCACGAGGGGAAATTATCGGTTAGACCCATAGAATAACTGAAATATATTAGAACGCTTGAAAAATAAAATTCATTTTTTTCTTTGTTTCATAAAACAAAATGAAATAAAACAAAAAATATCTCAGTGACGAATGTATTAAAAAAAGAAGTTTTAATATTTAAATAATTATTTTATTGGTATTTATTAAGATTTAAAATTCGTAACATTACCACCAAACGAGATAATTTTTCTATTTAATATCGTGATATAGTCATGAAAACAGTAATGTTAACGAATTTAAAGTAATAAAATA
>OY744519.1:180730714-180758214 GCA_963556195.1 Sepiola atlantica
TTTCGGAAAAACTCAAAATATAAGAAAAATGGCGACCGTGAGATGAAATCGCTTTTAAAAATTTTTAATGTAATAAATACTAGAAAAGTAGTCCATCAAAATAATAATACAGTGGCACATCTCTCCATAAAGTTCGGTATGTTTATATGTTTACATATTTGTATGTACCGGATTCACTCCGAAACTAATAAACAGAGCATGATGGATTTTGAAACACAGTTGCTAGGCGGAAGCACTTCATGAAAATTAAGATACCTACGATTTTTGTAAAACTTTAAGAGTAGCTATTAGACATTAATTCATAAATATTCCACAAATTTCAGTTTCTTTGGAGTATTGTAAAGGGGTTTTAGGGGTCATAATATGGGCACAACCGTAGAAATGTTAAAGATTGGTATTTTCATGTTCTTTTAAAGCATCTTTTAAGAAATTTAGTATAAAATATAGGCATACGCCTAAAAGAATATGAAAATACCAATCTTTAACATTTCAACGCTACACGGCGTCTCCTATATTCAAAACAAAAGACCAGTACATATAAAAAAAAGAAAATAACATCGTCGTCCATTTCCATCCTGACGGAACACAAGGTACTACTACTGCTTATAATATCTCTCTGCTTGACAAAGCCATGTTTTTAGAGAAATATTGCAAAACCTAAATACAAATATATGATATTTGAAATGAGAAAAAAAATCTGTCTTGATTTTTATTTTATTATTGTATTCTGCATCCTCTGTGCTTTTAGGGGTATGCCTATATGTTATGCTAAATTTTTTAAAAGATGCTTTTAAAGAATATGAAAATACCAATTTATATATATATATATATATATATATATATATATATATATATATATATATATATATATATATATATATATATATATATATATATATATATATACTTGATATTTGGTTATTGGGACCGTATCTGCCGTAACATAAATAATGCCTGATTTTCTTGAATTTTATATAGTGAATGTATAAAAGATAGTTTTCCAAAAATGGTGGAGATGTTCTTTTTTTGTCTTGAACCAAATACAAAAGCGCGGGGGTGAGAGTGGGGAGTGGTCACGTGATTTTCATGATCGAATATCCATGTGTGAAATATGATGGACAGCTACATGTTTGGATAAACGATTTCCTTTATCGTTTTTTAGGAGAGGGGGATGATGTGTCGGTGGCATGAGGGCGTCGACAGATAAAGACGGAGCGTCACCGGAGGGGGACGGGGAGAAAGGGGGTAAGCGTGAAACTGGGGAAGGGAGGGTCAAAGGAAGTTGGCGCTGTAATAATGCGAATGCCATTGAAGAGGGAATTATTATTATTATTTCAGGACTTTCAGGTGTTAGTTGAATAACTCTACCGAGAAAACTGGTATTATCCCCCACCCCCTATTTATTTATCTTTATCTACGTAGATATATAAAGGAACAGAAAGATAATAGCAATTTGCCAATGTCTTATATTAATTGTTGTTGTAACCCTGATGGTTGCGGACACGATTCATTAAACTAATACGATGAACCTAATTCGCTTTAAACACACACACACACACACACACACACACACACACACACACACACACACACACACACACACACACACACACACACACACACACACACACACACACACACACACACACACACACACACACACACACACACACACATATATATATATATCTTGTAGTGATAATGAAACATATATATACATATATATATATATATATGTATATATATATGTTATAGATCCGAAGTAAACAAATTTACGATATATACATTTACATACGTTCCAAGAATTCAACATAAACAACAGTTTCATGTGCGATCGTAATGCAAGGACCCGTGACGCAGTTGGTGCAGTACTAAGTAAAATTCAGTTCTAAGTGATAGTCATCTGTAGGTTGAAGGTTCGATCCTCGGTGCGGGCGATACGAAGAATTGCGGATTACTGAAGACTTCTCCCAGTCATGGCTGACGGAACGAGAACATTCTTCCCCCGTGGATTAAATAAAAGGGTTCCGTTCGAAATTTCGTCCAGATTCCCGAGTTCGACAGAAATATTCCCGAGTTCGAAAAGATACAACTGAAGAAGGTCGGAGGTTATAGCGACCGACACATTGTGAGAATAACACTCAAGATAAGACCCAAATTATACAAGTAAATGATTTTATTGGTTAGCATATTACAAAATTTATCAATTTTCAAACACTGGTAACATTATATTGATATATCAAAGATCTTCAAAGCACAATTTCGAGTTGAGAGATATAATCGAATAAATCACAGATTTCAGCCGATTTATTAAAAAAAATAGTTCCAGAGAAGTAGCTCAAATGAACATGTATTTGTACGTGCCAACATCCGGTTATTACTCGGCACACGTAACAGAACTGGATGTTTAACCATTGAACATCGTAGCCCTCATCATGCCGATTTTGTTTATGACTCAACACTACTAATAAAACCGGATATTAAATCATTGTGACAGAAATTAACACACTTTTTTTTCTTTCTGCGCATATCGTCACTTAACCCAACCAATCAGATCTCATCAAAGCGTTGTACCAGCAGCAGTCACCAATAAACTATAAAACAAGTGTCCGTCTTCACTCTAGTCCCATTCGTGGCCGTCTACTCTGTCTATGTCGACCGCACTTCGCTCCACGAATCTTTGTCATACATTATAGCACCCTTTCACCAGCTCTGACTTCTGTGCAACTCCTGCTCCAACTCCTGGTCCAACCTACATCTCAAGCCTACCCCAGCTCCTTCCTGTTGCGTCTGCCCCAGCTTCCACCAGCGGCTCCTGCCCTAGCTTCTTCCAGCGACTACTGTCTCTCCAGTTCCTGTTCATGCTCCAGATCCCTACTGCAGTGCTTGCTCCAGCTTCTGTCATCGACCCCTGCTTCAGCGGTTCATGCTCCAGCTCCTTCCTGCAGCGTCTTCTTCAGCACGTACTCTTTCTCCTTGTTCCAGCAGATCTGTTTCTTGTCCTTTCCAGTTCTCGTAGACGTCCTAACTTTCCTGTCGATTCAGCCCTGCTGTTTATGACTCGTCTGCTGAGGTTTTGGGCTTCCCTTTGCCGAAACACCAAGACTGGTTTGATGAAAACGACACTGAAGTGCAGAAGCTTATCGACCAAATGCATGTTTGCCACAAAACATGGCTCGAGGACAAAAAATCCACAGTGAAAAAGAAGGCGTATAGAGCTCACAAAGCACAAGTTCAGAAGGCACTTAGGGCATTGAAAGAGGCTTGGTGGTCATCCAAGGCTGTGGAACTTCAGGATGCAACCGACAGGAAGGATTCTAAGTCATTTTACTCTGGCCTGAAATATGTGTTTGGTCCTCAAATGAATGGTTCTGCCCCAGTTTTTGCTGAGGACGGAGAAACACTGCTAACTGACAAATCTGCTATCCTTAAGCGATGGAAGCAGCACTTTGAAACTGTCCTTAACTCTGCATCGGTAACTGACGAAAATATCATTTCCTCTCTTCCGCAGCATCCCGAAATTCCGGAACTGTCTTTTCTACTTACAGTTCAGGAAGTATCTCAAGCTAAAAAAACAGCTATCGTCAGGGGCACCGGGCAGAGATTGCATCACCATTGAAGTGTACAAACATGGCGGAAGAGCACTCGAGAAAATACTGACCATCTTGTTTGTGAAGATATGGAAAGTTGGCGGAGTGCCACAAGACTTTAAGGATAGTAATGTCAAGCATCTTTATAAGAGCAAGGGAAGCAGGAATTCTTGCGATAATCATCGCGGGATATCTCTGCTTTCTGTTGCAGGTAAGATTCTTGCAAGGTTAATTCTGAACAGGATCATCAGACATCTTATTTGTGGTTTTCGCTCTGGTCGAGGTACAATCGACATGGTATTTGCTCTTCGTCAAGTTGCTGAAAAAGTTTGTGAAAAAAGTCAGGAACTGTACATGGTTTTTATTGATTTGACAAAGGCATTCGATACAGTCAACCGCGTAGCACTTTGGAAAGTCTTCATAAGCTTGGAATCCCCAACAGCATGCTTGATGTCATAATTTCCTTTCATGAAGGGATGAAAGCACAGGTCGTTTTCTAATGGGGAAACCTCAGAGCCTTTTGAAGTAACCAACGGTACGAAGCAGGGTTGTGTGATGGCACCTGTGCTGTTTGCATTGTTCTTCTCGGTGATGCTTCGACACGCATTCTCTGATGAAAGCACAGGTATTAAGTTTCAGTTCCGAACCACAGGTGGGCTCTTTAACCATCAGCGTTTTAAAGCAAAATTCTTGGTTCGAGAGGCGATCATTCGAGACCTTCTCTTTGCAGATGATGCTGCCCTGGTCGCAAATTCTTTTGAAGAAGCTCAGAATCTTTTGACAAAATTTTCAAATGCATGTAAGGCTTTTGGTTTAACAATCAGTTTAAAGAAGACTGAAGTGGTCCATCAACCATGCCATACCCCTAAATATGTTCAAGGAGTGAAAAAAAATCAGCCTGTCCATGAATTTCCATTAGAAAATCTCAAAGTGGATGGCAGACCAATAAACTATGTCAAAAACTTTACCTACCTAGGTAGCAAAGTTAATTCTGCTGCTTCACTTGATGATGAAATCGTAAACCGAATTGCAAAAGCAGCAAATGCCTTCGGCAAGCTGAAACATCGTCTTTGGAGTAGCAGAGGCATTAAGTTGGAGACAAAAATCAATGTGTATAAGGCTTTAATATTGACAGGTCTTCTCTATGGATGTGAGGCGTGGACGCCTTACCGGCATCACATTCGCCAATTGGATGTGTTCCACAGGAGCTGCCTTAGGACCATATGCTGACTTAGTTTGAAGGACAAAGTCGCTAACATCGATCTTTCCAACAGATGCAATATTGGTGGAATTGAAGGTTTCCTGTTGCAGTCTCAATTGTGATGGGCTGGTCATGTAGCAAAAAATGGACGAAGGGAGGATACCAAAAGCACTGATGTACAGTCAGTTAGCTTGTGGTAACAGAAATATTGGTCGGCTCTGGCTGAGGTACAAAGATACATTGAAAGAGGCGCTGACAGCAATTGGAGTACCTCACAAAAACTTTCAAAACTGTACACAACACAGGAAGACATGGCGAGCAGCTTGTTGCATTGGACTGGAAAGATTCAACGAAACCTGTGTGGATAATATGAGAACTGCCAGAGTTGGGCGAAAAGCTAGAGAGAGTGCTTCACACCTGGCATCCGATTACTCACACTATTGCACTGTCTGCGGCTTTCCTTGCAGGTCTCTTGCCGGACTCAGGTGTCATGAACGATCTAAACACAAATGAAAGTTGTTGGAACCTCATACGTCCTAATCGACGGGAGATTATATATATATATATATATATATATATATATATATATATATAGAATTTAGATCTTTTGGTTCTCAGTATCATAAAGAATGTAAACAAATAGATAACTTCATTTAAATACGATATAATTTCTTCCACTACAAGTAGCAGATTCAATATCTCAGTCGGGAGAGCGCCGTACGCCAAGCACTGGGGTCCACGTTTTAAATCTCGCAATTTCTAGCCACACTGATGAGTCTTGAAAAAAATATATCAATTAATCAAGTTAATTTTTTTTGCTTGCTAATGTTATTCTGTCTGATTTTTTTAAAAACAACTTAATATTTAGTTGATCTTACAGTCTCGAGGTGATGTACTAATATTGAAACGCCGGTAAACCAGCGTAGGCTGTTCTAATTTATATATATATATATATATATATATATATATATATATATATATATATATATATATATATATATATATATATATATATAATAAGTAAGTAAGATACTAAAAGTAAACTTTTAGTAGAAAAGAACCTATAGTGAAATGGTAAAAGCTCAATATACGAGATAGAGCAATTAAAAAGATAGATGGACGAAGAGTGATAAAGATGCACGAATGTCCAAATTTATTTCAAACTTCAAATGTTCAATGCAAGGTATATTCTGTAATAAAATTATGTTTATTGTTCTTTCCTTAAGCCAAGGCTTTTCAAAGATCGAGATCTTATCATCAGAGGAATTATACAGATAGATAAGTTCGTAATAGAAAAGCCAAAGTTCAACATTTGAAAAAATATTAAGAAAGAGATGGGCGAAAAAAAAGTTCGAGTAAAAAGATATTGGGTTTGTCCAAGTGGTAATTGTCCGCCGATAAGGTGTCCAATGGAAGAAGGTTCCAGTGGAGAAGAAAAAGTTTCGTAGAGGCATCAACAGGAAGGCGTTCAAAAAGAATTAAATCCAATTGTGAAAATTTAGTTCAAATCGTAGATAGAACGTACTTAAACGGAATTAAAATGAAGATATCTGGCCATTTAGAAATCTTGGAAAATGAAATCTTCTTAATAAAGACCCACTGTTTCCAATCTTCTCGTGACGGCGATAATCGTCCAACATCAACAACCCTTTTAACCATTATCCTCGAGTGTACCCCGGGCCTTTATAAGTGATGACCCATCATTATATAAATACATAAATAAATAAATAAATAAAATAACATTAAAACTATCCTTACAGATTCGCACAATCAAAAGAAACATCCCTCTGATAAACTGCTTAGGTATATGCGATCTGCGTTCGTACATTCAGTTAATTTCCATATTCATTTGAAAAATGACGTTTCATTAATTAACTATTTCTTTTATTGTTGTTTTTAAATCTAGTGATTGTTTTGATATAAATATAACACGTTTACAAATACTGTTATTTTTTTCTGCAGTAATCATTAGAATTTGTGCTCAAAAGTTATTTTCCGCAACTTTGGTCCTGCAGAACTTACTTGATTAATCAACAAGTTGCGATCTATTTCTAAATTGTAAGTTTATAACAATAAAGTCTCCCTCGACTAACACACACACACACACACACACACACACACACACACACACACACACACACACACACACACACACACACACACACACACACACACACAATCGCTCAAGCAAAAAATGTCAGCCATTGTAATCTTTTGTTAATATTTTCAATTAAATAATGAATTACCCTGTGAACTCTAAAAATTAAAAAAAAATTTGGAAGCATTTAAACTTGCTTTTAAATTCTTAGAAAATGTACATGCATTAAAATATTGAAAGTTTTGGAAGCCATTTAGCCCCTCCCCCTACACCTTCAGCCCCCCCCCCAAACAAATAACTTTAAAAAATCACATTCTAAAGAATAATTTAATTTACCCTAGGTTGGGTAGTCCAAATGTCGGTAACTATATTGAACATAATTTGAAAGAATTATTTGGGTCAACAAAAGACACTTGGACAACGCGAAGTATGGACAGTTAGTATATATATATATATATATATATATATATATATATATATATATATTTTACAGGCGAGTCACCACTTATCAAGGCTATAAAGATTATTGGGTTGGACAGGTAGACGGTGAGGCATCGAGTCGATTCATAACGATGGTTGTAACTGATAGAGAAATTGATTGTTTGAAGTGACGTCTCAACAAGAATTTGTTTACATTGGACTTGAAAACGGTCATATTATAGTCAGTCGGGAAGCAGCCCCCGTCGTACCGTGTTCCAAAGACGGGCAGTTCTTTGAAAGAAACTTTAATCATGGAAGTTTCGTTTCGTTTTATGTACACAGATGGAGAAAAGGACTTTATTGACTGTGGTTGTAGCTAGACGAGTTTTTGTTGTGAATGTTTTATAGGAGGGGCATAGAATGAAGCTTAGTAGAGCATCTCTCTCTCTCTCTCTCTCTCTCTCTCTCTCTCTCTATATATATATATATATATATATATATATATATATGTATATATATATATATATATGTATATATATATATATATATATATATATATATATATATATATATATATGGTTTGCTCAATTTGAAAATAATATTTATTTATAAATAATCGTTCAAAGCGCTCGCTAGATGGAGCACTTTAAGTAGGTTGACTGTGGCAAAGTTCGCTTTGGCCGAAGGAGTATATCTTGGGACCGGCATCAATGTGGCACCATGGCTTTGGACGGCTGGTCGATCTTTGCCGGACTTTTGTGACGACGGGACGATGTGTGACAACATGTGCACGTATGTGCAATTTCTCATCTTGTTATGGCCAGTGAGCAATCATCGTCTGACGATAGTCACTGTCGTCTGCTTCTGGGACTGGCTAGCCGACTGTTTAGTCGGGACCATCGTGCTGCAAATCAAACATTATGTAATAATGGAACAAACCATTTTACTTTTTATATAAAAATATGATTTATTATATTTCAAAAAGAAACATCTCAGAGCGCGCGATAGACGCGTCCTCCTCGTTCGGATTTCAAACCAGTCTCTCAATTTTCAATTTCTTTCCGAGAGAGAGAGAGAGAGAGAGAGAGAGAGAGAGAGAGAGAGAGAGAGAGAGAGAGAGAGAGAATACAGCCGTCATCAGTGTTTCAACAAATCTCGGTGACAGGTTTTCTTTGACTTCTTGAACCTGGCTCGTGTCTCCAGCATTGTTTATATTTTAGCTGACATCGGATTACACCGAACACCCCGATCAGTGAGCTGACATTTTAAGTCCAGCGAATTCCCTTTATTTGCAACTCAAGTCTGGCGCAAGGGTTACGAATATAACGAGAAGCACTTAGCTCCCCAAAAGATTACGCATTGTGCCACATGACGACAAGCAGTCATTTATAGTGTAATGCAATACGCTAGGCCTCTGTTTGATAGTTTGTTAACATACCCGCTGAATTTGACATTTAGACGTTAATTTACTCTCCCATTTCCACGGCAATGCGTGTTGGTCGCAGCGGTTAACGCTCCGACTACTGAGTCAAGAATGACCTTCGTATTGGGGTTCAAATCGTGCGACCGGCAGAGATTGTCTACTCCCATACTGATGAAACATATGTGTATATGTGTTAATTTGATATTAATTATATATATATATATATATATATATATATATATATATATATATATATATATATATAGAGAGAGAGAGAGAGAGAGAAAGATAGATAGATAGATAGATATCATACTGATGATTGCAAGTTTGGCATGGAACACATTGGTAAATTTGAAAATAATAGTTATTTATAAATGATTATATATGTTATGTAGTATATATAGTGTGCATACTTTTATAGTATATAAATATAGTATTATATATACTATATATTTATATATATATATATATATATATATATATACTATGTATATGATTGTGATTCTCCTGAGGAACGGGTGCAACGGATGAAAAATCGGGTAGAAGTCGTTGATTGAAGATGAGTTCGCAGCTGCAAGATGCAAACAGTAACTCAGATAAACAGGATGCTCCCCCCAACCGCTACCCCCAAACCGCTACTCTAAGCCCCTCTACCCAACCACTCAATCACACACCTACCCGACACATCCCTACTTTCTTTAGACAAATCTGAACTCAACAATGGTGTCGCTCGTTTTCCTTCTTCGCTATCCCCATCCCCCTAAAAACGGTGGTGCCGGTACCAATGGCACGGCGGGCGGGTGGTTGGGAGGGTGGTGGTGTAGATACGTGTGCGGAGCGGAGGATGAGGGGTGGTACTCTGATATGCTCCGTTGGTGAGGGACTAGCGGGGGGGGGGGGGGTAGTCGGACGGAGAGACTCAATAAGAATTACCCATCTTTTCCTTTTTTTATATTTCTTTTAGTGGTTGGGGTGGGGTGCTCGCAAGGATTTGTAGGGTTGACGAGTGGCCTTTTTTTTTGGAGTAGATCCGTTGTTGCTTGTGCTGGGTGGGGTGTTTAAAGCAATGGAGTATATGGGGTGGGCTACGGGGTGTACGCGGCAAGCTATAGGCCAGCAAGTGCACGATGAGCAGAAGCATATTGTTAAAGAGAGAGCTATCATCGACCGACATCCACTTATTACGCATAAGCACTCCCCAACATAATTATCTATCTATCTATCTATCTATCTATCTATCTATCTATCTATCTATCTATCTATCTATCTATCTATCTATGTGTGTGTTAGAGCTGCGTTCATGAGTACTCATACGTGTTTAATACGCATTAATAAGTATTCACGTCCGCATACACAAACATATAATGTGTACATACACACAAACGATACATATATACATATATATATATATATATATATATATATATATATATATATATATATATATATATATAGGACCGGCGGGACAGTTATAAAAGTGGGGGCTCTCCTAAAAAGTGTGTGTGGGAGGGGGGCGGTTAAACACATGCATATATAACTTCATTATTGATGACCGTAAAGTGGGGGTAGGGGGGGCTTGCGCCTCCCCTGCCCCCCGGTGCCGCCGTCCATGATATATATATATATATATATATATATATATATATATATATATATATATATATATATGTAGTAGCAGGACGGTGTCACGGCGTTGCCCGGGGGAATCTCAAAGATAATGTAACTATAAAAAATATCCTCGAAAGAGGAATTTACCCACTTCCGATCCATTTAGCGGTAATATGGAGACATGGACCCAAATCTTTTTTTTTTCTTCAATATTTTAGAGAAATCAAACTTTGTTCTAGATGGAGGTATGTGTGTTAACTAAGCCTATATTTTCATTTCATTTTGTGGGCGAGAGGGTGTTTCCTACACTAAAATGTTTTAAACAATATTTAATGTTTTAGGATAAATTTTGCCCCCCCCCTCCCAATTGTTTTTTTTGTGTGTGGAAAGGGGGATATTTGTGAGGGTGCTTTTTGGAATAGGTATCCAGCAATTTGCAGTCGTGACGTAAGCAGATCCGACTTCCCGGAGAAAGCCGAATCAAGTTCCGATAGTTATCTACAATATGAACCGAACTAAACCGACTTTGCAAACTAAAACTTAGTTTACGGTTAGGTTACGGTACGTTGAAGAAAAAAAAAACTACAACAGATTCCTTATATTAAGCAGGAAATGAAACGTTAATGCTATTTTGAATTATATAAAAAAGTAAATATGTACGTATTTACTCGATCGGTCAGTAGTATGTGACTTTCAATCCGTATTCTTTTATTCTTAGAATATTTTCATAACGACGGGAAGAACGAAACTGAATGTGAGGGAACTCTCATTATGTATGTGAATGCGAATGTTCCTACATTTTTGTATGTTTATGAAGATTACTGAATGGTAAAGTAGGAGACGCCATGTTTAAATTTAAGTTGGTGTTTGTTTAGTGTTCGTTAATCATATTCCATAATTTCAGAACTGGATTGTAGCCTACCAATCATAACGCCATAAAAAGTTGGAAGAGTAGCCTCTCCAGGGAGCGACTAGTATTTAGTTTGTGAATGTATAATTGTTGAAAGATAATAGCAAGGGATTAAAGAATTAAACAATGATGGACGATGCTGAAAAATGTATCTCATGAATCTTGGGCATTTTTATGCTGAATAAAAAATTACTTCTCATCATTTAAAAAAATAGGTATTATGGTAAGAGTGGAGCCTTACACTAATTCATGATAGTTAATGTGGTAAAATATAATATTATATCCTGGCACCATATACTAATTCATACCAAAATAAAAATGAGATTCTACTTTTTTTAGGCGATTACATGTGCAAACTGAGAAACTTGATGTTAAAACAAAACAATCGTTTTAGATGGGGGATCAGTATCGTATATAAATTTAACATAAAATGATCACCCATTTCCGAGAGACCAACAGTAATGATAACCCACGTCCGTACTGAGTGGGAGACAGGGAAGTGGAAAAACGTGGAAGAGAGAAAGATAGAGAGACGGATTGAGATGTGTAGCGAGAAGTTTTAATATAGAGATGTTTCACACACTTTTTAACCTCTTCTATTTTGTTTTTTATGACCACGGGTAACGCCGGGTACCCCTTTCAATGTTATTATGTACTAATTTTGAAATACAATGGAAACTTATTCCTCAATGAGAGTTGCTGTGTGTATGTCCAGAGACATGAAATGGGCTAGGCTGCAGAAAGGGAGGGGGAAAAAGGGGGAAGAGCTTCGGGCAACGCCGGGTAGTCGTGCTAGTCTATTAAAGGAAGGGAAAACGTCTCTGTGTGTGTAGTAATGTATGTGCGTATGCCCAGCTAAAACTTGAAAAATACGCAACAAATATTCGTAAAGTTGATATTTTCTAAATCGGCCATCTTTCGGTCGTATAATACGGAAAAATTAAAAAAAAACATTAATTCCTTGATGTAGAACAGATACAAAATTTGTCATGGGGGTGACAAATTTTTCGTTTTCAGCACACCGCGCATGCGTTGACATCACGACATCGGAAGTTAACAAGCAAAATTCATAGTGACATTTCTTCATTGCATACTTCACTCGCCAAAAAGACTTGCAATTAAAAATAATTTTGCTGCATTTGTACCTGACCCATCAAGGTCAGTAAATGAGAAATCTTTCTAGACTGAGGCAACCTTTGCGTATTCTTTTTATTCAATTTCGTTTTTTGACATTAACCATTGTTTACAACTTCAACGGTTCCTTTTTTTTTTTTAAATTTCATTTTATTTTTTTAACAGAGGGAATACTACACATTATAGTTCCAAAAATATTGCATTTCTTTATTCAGAAAACGTTTGACATTTATATTTAAAACGTATTCATTTGAATACATAAGTTCGTTCTTCGTGAAAAAAAACGCTAAACTTTTACACGTGCTTCTACAGACTTTAAACCGAATCAAATGACTTCCCTCCTTCGTAAAAAAAATCGCTGGTATAAAGTAGTCATTTTGTTTTAATAAATAAAAAATACAAACTTTAATCAAACTAGTTTTATTTTTCTTGATTGTTGGTAAAACACATTATTACGAGAGGCGGAATGTTTCTTATCATCATGTCATATGTTGTTTAGTTACGTAAAAAAGGGTAGAAAACAAACAAAAAAACAAAAGTACGAAATCAAAGTTTGTTTTATTTACTCGCAGCAAAAGGTGCGTTTTTTCACTTTCCTGATGATTAATTAAAAGTAAAAGCAAGACGTATATTCTAATTAATTCATTATTAAATAAAAACCTTCTTAAAATCTGCTTCGAACAAAAGGCTATTTTGGATTTTACGACTGTCATAAAGCGGCATGTCCCTTCCGGTAGAAGCATCTGTTTACGGCATGCACATGTGCAATGTTTATATTTGACCTTTTTTATACAGACTTTTATTTATTGGTTTCGGTAAAAATCTATTACCACAGACCAGAAATTCTGTAAGGGTCAATAGGAGTATATTCGTGAATATTTATTCAGAAAGGGGTAAAATTATACTCTTACACAGTATGCTTATACCCCAACTCTAAAACATGAGACATTTTTTAGGCGATTACAAGTAAATAGCTTGAAAAACTTGATACTAAAACTTAAAAATAACAAAACAATTATGTTAGAATATAGAGTAGGGGATAGTTTCACATATACATTTAACGTAAAATGATCACCCATTACCGGGCAAGATAGGTTTTTAAGGACATATTACCAAATCTATTTTTTAAAAGAAGATAAAGTGTACGTGTGTATTTTTGGGGGTGGGAGGGGCGTGAATAACAAATATTGGGTACTTTTTATAAAATTAACATGTAATGAAAAGTTACTTTTAATCACTTATAAAAAAGGTATTATAGTAAGATTGGAGTCTTACACTAATTCATAATAGTTAATGTAGTGAAAAATAAATTTATACTCTTGCACCATATACTAATTAACACCAAAATAAAATTAGGATTCTTCTTCCTTTATGCGATTACATGTACAGACCAAAAAATACTTGCGGACAAAACAATATTTTTAGAGAGGGGATCATTAAACGTCAAATGATCACCCATTTCCGAGCTACTCACGTCCTAACTAGATAGCAGGGTGAGGACTGGGAAGTAGAAAAAAAGGAGAAGAGAGATAGACGGATTGAGAGTGGTAGCGAGAAGTTTTAACACACTGTTTAACCTCTTCTATTTTTTTTTATATGTCCCCGGGCAACGCCAGGTACCCCTTTCAATGTTCTTATGTACTAATTTGAAGATAAAATGTCGACTTATTCCTCAATATGTGTATGTCAAGAGAGATGAAATAAGCTAGGCTGCAGAGAGGGAAAACGGGGGAGGAGGGCTGGGCAACGTCGAGTAGCCCTACTAGTTTAATTATATAAAGGGCAAACGTATCTGTGTGTATGTATGTATATGACTATGGTTAGCTAAAACCTTAAAAAATACGCAACAGATACCTATAAGATTGACATTTTCTAAATCGCCCATCTTTCGGTTGCATAATATCGAAAAATTGGAAAACAACATTGATTCCTTCATATAGAACGGACACAAAATGTGTATTGGGGTGGTCAAATTTGCTCGCTTTTAGCACACCACGCATGCATAGAAGGAAACAAGCATTTCTTGATTGCTTACTTCACAGCTCATTAAAAGGGAATGGCATGGTGGCTAAGTGGTTAACGACGGGGACTGAGAACCTGGGTGTGCCGGGTTCAAGAGGTTACACAGAAACATTTAGAAAAACTTGGCTTTAAAAAACAAAAACAAAAAAAAACAATTATTCGTTGTGACGATGTTTCTTGCTGCGATGATTAGCCTTTCCGTGTTCTGGGTTATGTATTTCTCTAGCTCTTTTTTGTGTCTTCCACACAGTCTTCTATACTTACCAGCCCTCTCCCCCCTTCGGTTTTTTTCACGTAGAGTCTGTCCGTACAGTATTTTGGGTGTAGTGCGTTGTGCATGATCATTAATTTTCTAGTTCTCTAGTGAAGGTGCATGAGTTCTTCTTTAGTCCAGCCTATGAATGATCCATAATATCTTATTAGTGATACTGCCCAGTTGTTTATTCCTTTTACTGGATTTATGCAATATAATTTCGTCCCTAAGAGATTTCTTGTTCTTCGCAAATATTCTTTTCCAATCTTCTCTTTCATTTTTATAGATTTGATGGTTTCTTTTTCCAGAACTCCCAAATATTTGTAGTTCTCCTGTTCGCATTGCGCCTTCATCTCCTCTTGGTTTGGCAATTTCATGCCATCTGTCGTCTCCAATTTTCTGGGTTTTTTTTCAAATTTCTAGCAGTGCACACTTTTCCATTCCGAATTCTATTTGAAGATTCTGGTCGTATTGATCAGCTTTTCCAGTTCTTTTTTTGCCTTTTGCAAATGGTTTCAGGTCGTCCATGTACATGAGGTGATTTATTCTTTGTTCTGTATCTGTAAACTTGTACCCGGCATCATATTTTCTGAGTATGTAGTTGAGTGACATCATGGCTATGATAAACAGTAGTTGTGATAGAGAGTATTCTTGGAAAATAGCTTTCTGTATTTTTATCTCAGTAAGGTGTTGCCCTCCAGCTGTCAGTTCTAGTCGATATGTTTCCATTGCTTTATTAATAAGATTAATAATCCTGTCAGGTATCTTGCATATTTTTAAGCATTCAATTATTCATTCTTGGGATTTTGTCGTAAGCTTTCTTGTAGTCAATCTATGTCATAGATCTTCACGAAAACGAATCTCATTACTTTCAGAAATATATTTATATAGTCACTCTTCTTCTATATCTACGACATCTTCAACACTAAGTAAACCTCGACCACCTTCCTTTCTAGGTAGATATAATCGGTCTTCATCTCCTTTCTTTGCAAAAGCTCCATAAATTGCAAGCATTTTTTGGTGTTTTGGTGTCCAAACATTTTAATTCACCTACATTTTAGTCAAGTATACCAGCAGTAAATCGAATGATAGCTACTGCATTGATAGCATATACTGTATTTCCAGAATGCACGAGATTGGTCAGCATTAGGTATAACGTCATTCCCTCTTTAAATTCCTTCTAGTTGTTCAAAAACGAGTTTCTGGGTGTTCTCGAACAGTCTGTTTTGCAGATACTGCTCAATTTTGTCGCTGTAACGTTTAACTTTGGAGTTTTAGCTACGACACGCTGTTTTAGTTCGTCAATTACACACTTGAAACCTTTTCGGCGTATGTTGAACTTACTGATTAGTCTTTCACAGGCACTCTAACTTTTGAGTTTTTCATTTCCGACAGCTTGCACTTTACTTAAACCCTTTCTGAGTGGTTTTATCTGCCCATTTAAACATTTCCACCACCAGAGCTTTTTCTTTACTTCTTTTTTTTATGTTTTTCTATTCCGTGTAGCTTTGACACATAACTGGTAGCAGCTTTATTACAGTGATCAATATTATTTACTAATAAAAATGGCAATACTTCATTCACTTTGGTGCTGACAGTTTTAAGTCTTTTCCTATTTACACATCACAGGTTCAGCGGCTATTCTAAATTGCCAGCTCTTAGCTTCTCGTCTAACAATCTGAAAATATTAACATCTTCTTCTGTCATCCCATGTTCTATCATACGTTTTACGATTGCATCTGATTACCGTTAGTTACAATATTTTCGTTCTCAGAGTTAGTTGTTGCTTCTACCCTAGACCTTTCATCAACTACATCAAGTTTATTGATCTCCATAAGCTCGTCTAAGTGTTCTATCTCAATTCCTCTTTTTAGTTCTAATCACCCGGGCTTGTCCTGCAGGTTTGTGTTCTGATAATTCAAACAGGCCAAGCTCATTTCAGCTTCGGTGCATCCGTTGTCTATATCGTCTCTTAGGAGGATCACTCTTCAATTAACATTTCATCACAATTCTATTTAAGGCCTTAGTCTAATTAGTTCTACTTTTAGTGTTAGTGTTTCGAGGGTTTCACTGAATGACAACTTGAAAAGCCTCGTCTGTTCTCCTGCCGGACGTAGGATCTGCACTTGATATTCTGGACCCATATACGTCATTTTCGGTTTGATAATTTTAAACACTCATATTGAAATAATACGAGAACTGGTTTGTGTAAGGGGTGCCTTTCCCTAGTATTTTTATTGAGATACCATCTCTAATAGAGTTATTATCCAAAGCTTAAGACTCAACCCTGGCCATGAAACGCAGTTAAACCCCGTCAGATGTCAACCTGGTATTTACAACTGCCTTTGCATTCAGTCAGGTATTTGCTATCTTTAAGTATGTGGTGTTCGCTATGACTTACTAGAGATTCTCAACCCTCAATGACAGTTGAGCTGTGGCTGGGATCATCATCATCATCATCATCATCATCATCATCATCATCATCATCATCATCATCATCATCATCATCATCATCATCATCACTATGATTATCAGTATTACTACTACAACTATTATTACATTCTATTTGTCATTTTTAAAAATTGTTAATATAATTATTATCATGGTCTATTATTCTTCTTCTTTTCTTGTTCTGTTTTTTCAATAAACGAAGATGCTTTTCAATTAAATCAAATAACTTGCCAGCTGCAACAATTTCAATAGTGAGCGATCGATTGTAAACAACAAGTCGCGAAATTACTAGAAACCCACGCGGCGAATGACCATTTTCACTGAACAATTTTTAAAAAATACATTTTTGTTGTTATTGTAATCGACGTTCACAAGTCGCCAAATTACTTAGTGTTATATAGAAATACATTATTATTATTATTATTATTATTATTATTATTATTATTATTATTATTATTATTATTATTATTATTATTATTATTATTATTATGCGTGTGCTTTAAAGTCAAAAGTGTGACTGTTTTTTTTATTATGTACAAATTAAAATACTAAAATGAAAAACGGAGTAAATGAGAACAAAATATACAAAAAGAATCACAAGAATCAAGCTATGCAGGAAGAATCGATATTTCGTCTTTAAGTTAATTTGAGCCTTATTCCTGATTGAAGACACGACCCAAATATGGGATAATTTATGCAAAAAATACATGTGGAGAGATAGAGAGAGTACAAAAATAAAGACGGTGAGGATCTTGAGGAAGGCAAAGGCGCCAGAGTAACGGAAAGGGTAGATAAAATGGAGTGTGGAGAGGTCAGATCGAAAGCGGGAAGTTCATTTGAGGGGAGTAAGAGAATTAGAGGAAAAGGGGACAAGGTGGGGTGAGAAGGAATGCCGTAAAATAATCTTTATTTAAATTATATATAACTAGGACATTTAGTGTGTCACCGGGTTTTATTAATTTATTATCTTCATGTTCTTAGGGAACGAGATGTCTGTTCTATGTATGCAATGTCAAATATTTTACATGGTATCATATATACGTGCATGTGTGTGTTTGTGACGCATATATAATATATTCACGTGCATACATATATTCTAATCTATCTACAAATATATAGTAAGTACTTGAAGAATACCCGAAAGTCATAGTTTTGCACCACATTTATGTCCCTTCACGAGAATTAAAATCAAGATATAATGCTACTAAACCTTATATCAAGAATCCTTACTTTAATTTTGATTAAGATCTATCATATGATTTTGATACTAGAAAATGTTTAACATTAAAGGGTTAAGCTTCACGAGTTGAAGAATCTGAAATTCAGATAATCTTACATAATTGGTGTCTAATGACTATGGATTAAATTCAATGCAAACATGGTATATCCGAATTTTCAAATCTGGAGTTTTACCCATTAAAAACTATTTAAAATGCTACAAAGAAACTGAAATTTGGGGAATATTCATTAATTGATGTCTGATAGCTATTGTTAAAATTTAACAAAATCGGCGGTATCTTAAATGTCAAGAATTGCTACAACCCACCTTTTTCCTCCTTAGCATAAAACTAAATATAGACTAAATTATTACTCCGACGCCTATAGGCTGTGTTCCAACATTCATAATAATCGGTTAATTAGTTTAGGATTGAATCCTGTATATACAAATATGTACACGTATAAACATACCTAACTTTATATAGATATAGATAATATAGAGTAATACAATTTGCTGTGGACTTGAAGAGCCGATAATACATAAGACAACACAGTGGGATATTTACAAGAGTTTGTATTCACAGAAGTACAGAATAGTATGTTACAGAAAGACTACTCCGAGACTGCTACTAGACTTCGTCGTAAGCTCCTCTATACATAGTATCTCGAGTACTTCATATAGTCATGAAATAGGGTAAATCACCATCATACCATAACCTCTCCCCCTTTTTAGTCAGTAGTTTTTTCTTTTAGTATTTATTACAATCAAGTCCGTAATCTTACTGTCTTTCTGTCCTGGAGAATTTTTGTAAACGTAAGAGGGGGGGGGGGGCTCGAGTAATTATTATTTAATTAATTAACTTTTTCAAGTCAGCGTTCATAATATTTGTATACCTTTAGAATTACGTTGGGAAATTATTAATTAATTAATTTATATTAGATAACATTAAATAACATTAGATAACATATAAACGAAATTTCAAGACGAGACTGCCCATAGAACAGAGAAAGTGTCAAGAATCTTACTTAAAGTATTATTTACTCCTCTCCAGGAGTTAGGCACAAGGCCAGTTTTATCCTACTCCCACAAGTAAGATGTGACCCAAGGTCGGGTCGGAAAGTTGGGGTTGAAAAGCCAGCGCTCAAGAGGTGAGCACTCTGACCATCAAAAATTGCCTGGACAGCCCCGTCGGCATTCCCCGGTAGGGGCGCCTCAAGCAGTAAGCAATTAACTTACTCCTCCACAAAGAGGGGAGGCAAAGCCTGGGAGGGTGGACCTCCTAGAACTGCACAGGACAATCCCATAGATCGGCGTAAATCAAGCCCCGAAGGACAAGACAATACAAGTCTATGGGAAATTGTTTCAACTTCTTTATATACTGTTACAAAAACACGCTGAGACACCAGACGGGTTTTGCAATTTACATAATTCATTTCTTTTAAACTTCTAATAAATTCATATTTACAAATATACACTTATAACTGCTATTATCAAATTTACATATGTATTTACAACATTTTTCGATAAGGTGATATTAATAAAAAAAATTATACAATTAATTAAACACATTTCATTGAGAAACCAGCGTATTTTTTTATTGCGGGATTGATATCTCAAATGTGTCGAATACCACACCCATAAGTCCGTCCTCTGGAGTATTATTCTCGATAGCACCTGAATATCGTTTCCCTATCTGTGTGGGTAAACTTGGTCCACTTTACCGTGTAAATCAGATTTCTAATCCGTTTGTACACTAGTTATTGTTTTTGAAGATACGAGAGAAAACGTTTTCGCAAACTTTGAAGGTCCCGTCGTTAATTTTTTTTCATGTCCTGGTTTCGTATGGGGTGGCAATAATCTATCAAACACAATTTTAATCTTCCTTGCAAACATTGTATCTGCTAGAGTCATGGAAGATGGAACATTGTTATTTGAGGTCATCCTATATACCTGCAAACATTCTTGAATGGCTTTTTCAGTAGGTGTAGCCCTCACTTTTAAAGCGGTCTTTTGAACGTATTCACGAACCGTTCTGCCTGACTATTACTTCTCACATTGTACGGCGCGATCGTGATATGCTCCCACTAGAAAAGTTTAACAGAATATTTTGAATTCACTAGACGTGAATTGAGTTACATTGTCTTATACAATACAGTCAACGATCCCGAACCGGGCAAACAATTCATGTAAAAAACTAATGTTTACTCTCGTTGTTGCTTTTTTACATCTTTATATTTCCGACCATTTTGAGAAACTGTCCACCACTATTCGGTAATAGAAACCATCCCCATGGCCAGCAAAATCTAAACAATGGTCGGTCTGTTGTCTTCGCACAACCATTGCATATTTTCATCGCATTTTCAATGTCTTTGTCCATGCTTGTCCAATACACATAACTTCTCATGAGACTTTTTATTCCAGAAATTCCCGGGTGACCGACATGAAATTCTTTTAGTATTTTTTAAAATTAGGTCCTTTGGATTCACTTATTTTTTCTGTTTATATACATTAGTCCTTTTTATGGTTTAGGTTCTCAGTTAAAACAAATTCGATTTATAGCGTCTTGCATTCGAAGCTTCTCTCTCTCTCTCTCTCTCTCTCTCTCTCTCTCTATATATATATATATATATATATATGTATATCTATCTATCTATCTATCTATCTATCTATCTATCTATCTATCTATCTATCTATCTCTCTCTCTCTCTCTCTCTCTCTATATATATATATATATATATATATATATATGAAAATATTTGTTGTTGTTTATTATCTACGGACGTATACGTTTCATCTTTTTTTAATCAAGACTCTTCAGCGTAGAAATATACCATTATATTCATAGTTCATTATGAGACTTTTCATTATAAGACTTTTCATTCTCAAAATGCCCAGATGACCGATATGAAATTATTTAAGTATTCCTTTGTGTAATGATGCAGGAATAACCACGTGATCGCCGTTCATAACTACTTTATTACAGATTGAATGTACCCCCGATATTCGTCGGTATCTTTCTTTTCTTTTCTTTATATGTTTAAAAAAAACGTCGCTTAACGCCTTTTCTTTTATTTCTTCGAGTGCTACCGGAAGCTCCCTAATAGCGTTACACAATGTATTTTGTTTATTTCTACCTCAGTTTGTGGAGAGGCAATCACTGCGTCTTCAAGGGGTTTAGCATATTTTGGAATAAGTCTAGATAATCTGTCAGCATCACTATTTTTGACGATGGGAGATACTCCATTTTATAATTGTAATTAAGGAGAATGGTCTTCCGTCTCTGTAGTCCGTTTACAGGATATGTTGGTAATCTATTTTTGACCCATAAATCGTTAGCAGCAGCTTATGGTTGGTTTGCAACACAAAATGATTTAAAAAGAAAAAGATTGGGTCTGGACGACAGAATGTTAGGAGGAATTTGAAAAAAATAAAAAATATCCTCACATCAGAATTATTTTTGGCATACTACAATCCAGATCTCGAAATCATCGTATCTACTGATGCCAGTTCATACAACGACTTGCATATTACACAAAATGGAAGACGGATCGCATAAACTTATCACGCACGCGTCTTCTACATTACTACCTACAGAAAAGAGTTACTAACAAATCGAGAAAAAAAGCTTTGGATATTATTTTTGCCGTCACCAAATTTCATCGATTTTTTCACGATTTTTTTGTGACAATATATAATTGACGAATTTGGTACGTTCAACTCAAATTTCTTAATAGCAAACGAATCTTTTTAAAATCGGTCTAATTCGCACAGCCCGTATTATAAATATCTTTGTATCGTCTGAAATACGAAGTAGACACAATTTTGTTTCAGGGTCGTAATTAAAATTATCGATAGGGCGCCAAATAGTGTTTTGTTAAAATTCACTTTCATCTTCAATATCTTGACCACTATTCTATAATACGTATCACTTTTTAATGTTCTTATTGAGTATGAATAAACATTTTCTCAAATCTTTTCATTTGCTTCAATAGTCTTTCTTGACATTTTCCTTCTTTATTCCCGGCATTTTTCTTCTAGTTGAAGCTGTTATTCTTTTTGGTGCTTAATAATTTCCAACATAGCACTTTAAAATTCCTCAATTTTTCGTCACTACCGACTTTTTCGTGTTTATTTATTTATTTTTTACACGTTCGTAAATTTTCTCACTGGAAGATAACTTTTCACTTCTTAGCGAGAAAAAAATGGAGCTTATGCAAACTTATTTACGTGTTCCTGTATAAAAAATTAAAAAATCAAAAAAAAATCGACAGACCTTTTTTTTTTCTGTGGCTGAACGATTTATATTTCAAATGAATGACTTGAAATCTTTTTAGTCGTACTCAAGAACGAAAAATAATATTTTTAAATAATATTTTCTCACGTTGGAGTTTCCTTTTGCAGATCTGATACATCGTGTATGTTAAAAACCCAGTATGTCTTTTAACATTTAACTATTCCATTTATAACTAAGTCATTTTTGAAAATCCAACATTGACAGATGTAGTAATTGTTATGTTGTATCCAACATAAGAAAAGTTTTAAAAAAGAAAAAAATATTTCATATAAACATTAGTGTGAACACTGGCGCGGCATATTTTTTTCATATAATTT
Source organism: Sepiola atlantica (assembly GCA_963556195.1). Lineage (NCBI taxonomy): Eukaryota > Metazoa > Mollusca > Cephalopoda > Sepiida > Sepiolidae > Sepiola > Sepiola atlantica. Next base: position 180,753,655 of record OY744519.1, read on the forward strand.
TTCACGGAGTGTGTACACTCGTCTAATATATTATGTATATATATTTTCAGTATTCTTCAATAGTGTTCAATATGTTAGTACAGCTAATAGTAATTGCCCGAGAATAAAACATAAACGTTTTTGTGTAGCTCACTTGCTATAAGTATAGTTCCGTACTATATATATATATATATATATATATATATATATATATATATATATATATATATATATATATATTGTATCTCATATTTTGATTTCTGCCCAAAACCGCCGTAAATTTGAACCAGCAGCTAAAACATTCTGTACCTCTTATGATGTTTTCTAAAAATAACTCCATGAGGAAGTCTTACAATAAAGACGAAACGTTTATGAATACATAAATAATGTTATTTGGTTTTCCTATTATATATATATATATATATATATATATATATATATATATGTGTGTGTGTGTGTGTGTGTTTGCGTGTGTGTGAAATATGTAAATAAAGATAAAGATTATATCTTTAAAGTATATCGTATCTTGAATAGTCAAGGCTCGATATACGAGATAGAACAATAATATAATTTACGTTTAAATTTCTTTCAACAGCTTCCACTAATCAATAAAGTTCAAATTCATTAAGCAGTTCAAAGGTATTTACAAGTTTTAAACAAATGGACGCGTTTTGAACAACAAAAAAACCTGTTTTATATTAACGTACGCGTTTCTATCGGAATCAAGGGTTACAAACGAGAAAGATAATCTTAACAGATACAAGCTTATTATGATTACATTCTTGACTGAAGAAGGCTAACATTTTCAATCCGCAATAAAATTGCATAGACTACTAAACAACTTTATGAAAATAGTCTATATTTATACTTGCTTCTGGATGTCTACCCAAAGGTTAGACAAACAAAAATAGTTAATAACAGATTTCTGTACTGCAGTGTTTTATTTTTTGGTATGTCAACCCCCTCATATAGTCATCCACATACAGACTGTTTCGCTGTTTCACAGCTCATCAGTGCGGCTAGACCAGTTAGTGCCTCAAGCCGGGATCGAAACGCAACCGTCGAGCTGACAGTCGGCGATGCTAACCCCTACGCCATCATGCGACACTGACTGAATGTAAGAGATATCTCAATGTAACGAAATGTAAACATTGCAATTGCCTAAGCTCGAATCAGTTTTACCTAATGAGCATTGCCTTAAAGCTAATGGCCGTTGACAAAAATACAAAAATAAGCTCTACCCGGAGGGAGCTTTTTATAGTCATCCACATACAGCCTGTTTCGCTGTTTCACAGCTCATCAGTGCGGCTATATATATGGTGTAATCGGTCAACGGAAAATTATAAGCGTGCAAATGTGTGAAAAATAATAAATAAACACTGAGAATAAATAAACAAATAAACGTGCCACTTACAATTTCGTGCCGAGTTATTGGACGATTTTAGAAGCAAAATAAATCCCAATTTCTGTATTTGTGTTCCTTGTGTGTTTCCGTAAGAAAATTTTCGGGAACCATTCCCTTCTTCAAGCCTTCAATGAAATGTTAACAGAGTTCTTGAAAACGGCGAACTAAAATGAATATTTCCCAAACAGGCCACCAAGGGTTGTCTGTTAAGGTCATACGTGGGTGTGTTTATATATATATATATATATATATATATATATATATATATATATATATATATATATATATATATATAATAAGTCTAATACACAGATACATAACCCCAATTGACAATAATAATAAAATTAGACTCATTATTTATTATAAGAAATTTAAAACTCAAAATCTTGAAGTAAAAAACAACCTCTCCCCAACACCAAAACCACTAAAAAACTAATATCATTTATAAGTTTAAATGCCCTTTGGGAGAATGTAACTCTCATAATAATAATAAAGCTAATAGCTACATTGTTTTTACAATCACTACCCTATCCCGCCGCCTCACTATGCATCTTGTAAACTCTTGCTCAATTTACCAACATCTACAAAAACATAACTGCCTTTCCTCTGATTTAAGATAAATTCTAGTTAACAACAGGAAAATAATACATTCCGAAACCAATTAAAAAGATAAAAATAATGGAAGCTATCTGCATAAAAACAGAACAATCTAAAATTAATAACATCACGTATGAAACCAGTGGCACACACACACACACACACACACACACACACACACACACATATATATATATATATATATATATATATATATATATGGAACAAAACTTAGATCTAATATACGGAACGTTTATGTTTTTGTCTTTTAAGGGAAGTGGGGTCTAATCAACTCTGCTGGGAAGCCATGAAATAAAATACTGTTTTGGTTTTTAATTCCCGAAACAGTTTTTCATGGTAAACAACTGATGATCCCTTAAATAATGTTAGAAGCAAACTAATATAATAACTGTAAAAACTAAATTGATTTACATGAGTGATTTTCTATTGAACGACTTGGGACTAAAATGTTGTTGTTTTTTTTCCCTTATATAGTTTTAATGGTTGAGAAACTTCCGAGACTATATATATATATATATATATATATATATATATATATATATATATATATATATATATATACGTGATTTGCTGAACAGTATGTAGTCCGCCTAAATTGGCATAAATAGACTTTATCTCTCTACTTGTCGCATAACGGTTTGAATTTGTCTCATCGGTTTGAGCGCTCGGATTTGAGTTAAAGGTAACTCGTGCTCCGGGTTTGGATCATGAAACCAGTTTGAAAAGTTATCTCCACAGTGAAGATTTAGTTAGAATGATACTTATACGTATGTAGATAATAAGGAAATAATTATTAAATCATTATTTATATCCCTCTTTAGGCCAAGTTCTTTAAGAGAAATAATATAAGCTAAAATGCAAGTCTTTATCTACGTGATTTGTTGAACACTATTAAAACAACGGCGAACTATGTTGTCCGCCCGAATCTACCTAAAAGGGGCTTATTTGTCTACTTTTCGTATAACGGTTTGAATTGGACTCATCGGTTGGATAACTCGTATTTGAGTTAAATGTGACTCGTGCTTCGGGTCCGGATCATAAAACCAGTTTGAACAGTTATCTTTACACTGATGGTTATGTTAGGATGGAACGTAAAATATTTATTATTACATAATTAAATAACTATCTATCTATCTATCTATCTATCTATCTATCTATCTATCTATCTATCTATCTATCTATCTATCTATAAAGAGAGAGAGAGAGAGAGAGTTAATATATATATTTACACAGAAATAAGTTTACCTTAGGCTAACGATAATAATAATAATAATAATAATAATAAACAAAAAACAAAAAAAAACTGAACAAGTTAAAAATTAAAACCTAAAATAGAAATACAAGGAACCACGTGTTAAAATAAATTCACCCATTATGTTGACACAACAAAGGAAACAAGATATAGGCAAATCCATTGATAACAAAAAAATAGGATAGTTATAGGGAGTGTCACCAACAAAGCCTTTGTTCGCGGGAAGCCCAACGATTGGCTGAGGGAACAAAGAATCTGATTGGTTAACTAGCTAGCCGTGTATATAAAAACACTCGACTGAAATAACTTCATGCATTTTAGCCTGAAGATTCCCCCCGGGGATGAAACGCGGGAGCCTCTGTGTAGCTTGATTGCCATATATATTTTCATAGCTTACTATATATATATATATTGGTATATATATTTACATATATTATTTTATGTAGCCACATAAAATGTTATAAGGGGATATAAGCTTTTATGTATCAATTTTCAGTATTTACTGCAACCGTTCTCAATACGTGAGTAGAGTTACATTTAGAATCAAAGACCACCTACAAGCACGCACCTCTCACTTCCATAAACACATCCACATATGCAACAACATCAACAAATCAATTTAGACATCCCGGACACGGAAAGAAACGTCGACACTATTCGGATAAAGGAATCTATACTGATAGCTAAATTGCACCCCGAAATGAATCACCGACTCGAATTAGGGTCATTATTTCGTTTGATATATACAGTTTCACATCTCAACGTTCACGTACATACACTTAAAATAAAAAGGAAAACAAATAAAATTGATACACATAATATTAACACAAATTATAACATTGGAACGTCGACCTGTCATAGTTCACATTCGAGCTACAACTAACAACAATTAACGAACCTCATTCAACAACAGAATCTTGGAACCCAACTCTTTTCAATAAATAAATAGATAAATATTTGAATAATCAAATTGAATGCGTTGAAAACAGAACATCATTCATATCGCCAATAAAAATAATTCAGATAAAAAATGTAACGGTTTAAATTAATAATTAAATCCCAATTAGCTTAGGCCGAAATTACTCACTTTTTAATAATAATAAATTAGGCTGAACCGCAATCACAATATAGGATTAATACTTACTTAACATTGAATACCGAATAATAAAATAAAATAATAAATTAATGGATTAATAAATATTGAGACCACCCCCGACAAGAATATTAATTTTATAACAAAATGGTTAAGTCTAGAAATTAATAGTAGTCATTATGCGGGAGTAATATTTACTTCAACATTAATACG
>OY744519.1:180765714-180778214 GCA_963556195.1 Sepiola atlantica
TATGAAAAAGGACCGATTTCGAGGAATTCTAAAAACAAGCAAGCTAACACGGGACTAAGGGGGTTACCCATAGGTAAGCCGTATTTCTGTCTATAATAGTCATTGTTGTATTTAAAGAAAGTAAGAGAAGTTATGTTCCTAATGATATCTATAATGCTTTTGATAGGGAGAGAACAAGAGAAATTTATTTTGTTTAAGTGTTTGGAGAGTAAGTTAATGCATTTTTGTACGGATATATTTGTGTATAAGGAGGTGATATCATAGTATGGTTATGTAAAGTAATATTTGGAATTTTTTGAGATGACCTGAATTTGTTATATGTGCGTTGCTGATAGTACCTAGTAGTGGTGATAGAATTTTTGCTAATGATTTAGCGATAGTGTGGGAGACACTTCCAATGCTGAAAATAATGGGACGTAGAGGCATGTTATGTTTGTGGGTTTTAGGAAGACCGTAAAGTGTTGGTATGGTGGAGTGGTATGAAATGAGGGAAGTCCATTCTTTGGATTGTTTAGTAGAGATTTTGAAAAATTTGATAAATTTTTCATTGTTTTTGTTGATCGTATTAAGATCGGTGAATTCATATGTTGAACCGTCATTGAGTATATCCATGATTTTGTTATGGTAATCACTTTTGTTGAGGATAACAACACACCTGTCTTATCAGCGGGAGATATGACGATGTTTGGTATGGCGGCTAAATTAAGTAATGCTGTAACGTATCGTTTGGGAAGGGTTCGTTCCTGAGGTGTGGTAGAAGCGGCGAAAGAGAGACCTTGTAGAAATCCTTTGGTTAGGTCATTATCGGAATTCCTATAGTTGAGGAGTGTGCTTTGTGTAAGATAGTTGTTTTGAATCCCAGTAGCGAATTTAAGACCGAAACTGAGTGCTTCAAACTCAGTAGAAGATAGATTAATGTTGCTGTGGTTTTTAACCATGTCGAGTCGGCCAAGATGTTTCCATTCGCTATGGGTTATCAGGTTGTGTAATTTGCGGTCGAGTGTAGTTAAATGGTTTTTATTAAAATTATTGACTGATTTTGTGAGGATATTTGAAGTTGTGTTGGTGAAAAATTTATCTTGTAGCGATTTTAGAAGCAAATCTGCCTCAAGTGTGAGAGCAAAGGCTTGTTGTTTAAGTAAATAGGAAGTTGATGATAAGAAGTTCTCCAAGTAATCCGGAAAGATGTGGTGGGTAGGTTGTAAAGGTTTAGCGATGGATTTTGGGATGACTTTTTCTTCTATGCATCTTTGTATGAAATGGCTTCTGTTTTTGTGAGATTTAGCCGCGACTTTGATCTTTTTGTTTTTGTATATATATGCCATTAAGACGTTAATTTACTCTCCCATTTCCAGACATGCGGGGTGAGCACACCGGTACGCGCTCCAACTACTGAGTTAAATATGACTTTTGTATTGGGGTTCGAACCGTGTGACCGGCAGGGATTGCCTCGTCCCATATTGATTATTGCAGATTTGGCATGAAACGTATGGGTTTATTTGATATTAATTATTGGATAATTATATATATATATAAACAATAGAAGATTAGATTTCAGTAACCAAATCTTTATTCGTTTTTAAAAAGATCCAATTATTGACAGACCGTGTCGCCATCACTTGCAAATTATGACTAATTAGACGAATTAACATTGAAATATAACTAAATTTTCTGTGAAATATTTTAGCATATATTTTCTGTCAGAGCGTTGTCCGGTATATATATATATATATATATATATATAACAGAAAATCAGAACAACATCGTTACCCATTGTTGGTCTCCTATACCGGACTCTCTTCAGCCTTTGTTTATGTCTGTTTCCCCAGCGGAAATTTGAATATAAATGCGCTCTCTGTTTACATCCATTTTTATAATTCTCATTGTTTTTTAAAAGGGAGATAATTCGGAATTTTAAATCCGGTTATCTCCCCTTAATCATCGGCTATTTGCTAGATTTTTTCTTTCTTTTTGGTATTAAAATTACCGTAGAAAGGCTCAACAAGGTTCATGGAGAAATAATAAATAAGAAGAAAATAAACAAAAAAATTATTTCCTTTTTGGGACACTATCCGTTCCCGACAAGCATTAGTTCATAAAAAATCCGATATTTTCATTACAGAAGGTCCGAATCTTTATAACAAACTAGAAGAATACCCGTCCCAGGACGAGTAAAATTAAATCAAGATATAATGCTGCTTAACTTTATGTCTAGAATCTTCATTCCAATTTTCCTCAAAATCCATTAAATGATTTTGATTCAAGAAAATGTATAAAATTTAAGGCTTAAGCTTAAGGTGTCTTAAAATGAAAAAAAAATTCAAAGAATCTTGCTTAATTGGTGTCCAATAATAATGGATCAAATTCAATGCAAATCTGAACAAGATTTATATATATATATATATATATATATATATATATATATATATATATATATATATATATATATATGCAGCATCTTCTCTTGCAAGCAAGTATTGTTGAATATAACAGACAACTCATAGCCCACTCGGGAATGCCGATCACATTGTGCTAATGATACATATCACCCTAAAAAGTCGTCCAAAAGCTGATGAACCGTTGCTCAAAACAACAAGATACTACGAGCAGGCTGATTTTGAGTCAATCAGAGATCACATCAGTGACGCCCCATGGAGGGAAACCTTCTCACTCCCTGCCAACCAGTGTGTAAACGAATTAACTGAATGGGTCAAAGCAGGCATTGAAGCCTATGGCCCCATGCGAAAATTCTTTAGCAAACCCCACTCTCCTCAATGGTTCACCTCGGAATGTGCAGCTGCCATTTCTGAGAGACAACAAGCATTCCGTAAATTCGGCCGCCATAAGTCAGCTACTAATAGACATAAATTTATAGAGTCAAGAAATAATTGCAAGGCCGTGATAGGCGAAGTGAAGAGAAGGTATAATGAGTTAACAAAAAACGCATCCAGTCACAGAAACTTGGTACTCGCGATTTCTGGAAAATCTACAATAGTGTAGTGAATAATGGTCAATCAACGATTCCCCCACTATCAAACCACAATGATGTCATTTGCACGGCCACTGGTAAGGCTGAACTACTTGCCCAGCGTTTCGCTTCTAACTCTACTTTAGACTCAGATAACCATCCCCCCTCTAAATTCCTTTTGTGGACCGAAGCCACACTTGATAACCTGGTCATCACCTCATCCCAGGTCAGAGACATCATAAAAAACCTTGACACCTCTAAAGCTTGTAGGCCTGATCTTATACCTGTAATAGTAATAAAGAAATGCTCTGCTGAACTGGCCTCTGTCCTCTCCAAACTCTACAATAAATGCCTAGCTGAATCTTGCTTCCCCGATAGCTGGAAAATTGCCTCTGTGGTACCAGTCTACAAGAGTTCTGGGAATAGAACCGATCCTCAGAACTACCGCCCAATCAGTCTACTGCCGATCTTTGCCAAAATCTTTGAATCCTTAATCAATCTAGCGATAGTACGGCACTTAGTTAATGCTAAACCTCTATCTGACCGCCAGTATGGATTTAGACAAGCACGATCTACTGCAGACATCCTAACGGTCATCTCTGAACGCATGTATCATACACTCGACAAGGCAGGAGAAGCTAGGGCAGTAGCGCTTGATATATCCAAGGCCTTTGACATGTATGGCATAAAGGGACTCTCCTGAAAATACGCTCATACGGTATTACTGGGCAACTACTTAATATAATTAGATCCTTCCTGAACAAAAGAAAAATCCAGGTTGTCCTCGATGGCCGTTCATCTAAGCAACATGAAATAAATGCTGGTGTACCCCAGGGATCTATCCTTGGACCTTTGTTGTTCCTGATCTATATAAACGATCTCCCTGATGACATAGAGTCTGAGATTGGTTTCTTTGCTGACGACACCACGCTTTACTCTCGCCATGTTGGCAAAACCGACGCGATCATATCCGAGGCAATGGCTGGATCTTTAGAAAATGACCTCCAGGCTGTAGTGGATTGGGGTCCTAAATGGTTGGTAACTTTTAATGCCACAAAGGCAAAGCTCCTTTCCTTCAATAACTACAAGAGGCCTCTCCAACCACCGATTGTCATGGTAAATAACACCGTACCTGAAAGTTCATCATTCAAACTCTTCGGCCTAACCTTCACAGGTAACATGAATTGGAACAAATACATTAAAGACATTGCCAAGGCTGTCGCAAAGAAGGTTGGCTCCCTTTACCGTGCTAGTAAACTCCTCACACCTGACATTATCCTGTATCTCTACAAAGCCACCATCCGCCTATGCATGGAGTGTTGTTGCCACATCTGGGCTGGTGCATCATCTACTACTCTCTCCCTCCTTGACAAGGTCAAAAAAAGAGTCGCCAACCTAATAGGTCCCTCACTGTCAACCAAGCTCCAGTCCCTGTCCCATCGCCGCAATGTAGCAACCTTATGTTTGTTTTACAAATACTTCAATGGATTATGCTTCGATGAATTGGCTACTCTGGTACCCCCTCGACGTAAATTCACTAGGCTAACTCGACACTCAACTCACGGTGGAGGTCCCCAGATGCCGGAGAGTCTTCTACTCAAATAGCTTCTTTCCTCGTGCTGCTGGCCTCTGGAACTCTCTCCCTGCCCCCTGTTTCCCCCACAGTACTGACATGCAGAAATTTAAAACTAATGTAAACATACATCTCGCTGCGCAGATCCCAATTTAGGTTGACTTCCCCAACCTCCTCCCCTTTTCTTTCTTCTCAGTAGCCCCTTACGTCTACAGTGGCGGCCTACCTTGTTTGGGATGAACTATGTTAACAAAAAACAAAACAAAAAAAATATCCTTTGGTAGATCCTTTCAATACTCCGAATCAGAATCTTAGTTTCGGGGGTGGGGGTGGGGATTGGCCGATGAATCTGCCATAGTTTTGATTTGTGTCCCAAGTACTTTCAGTCCCATCCGGGTTCATCTTCAGGGAATGAGGATAATTAGGTACAGACCATGTATTAGTATTATAGAAGGTTTGGGCGGGAATTATGTAATAAGTACGAAACTATAGTTAGAATTATAGACATTTTAGCATATTCTTACTAGTATTAAAGTTAATTTTTAAAGTTAGTTTTTTTTTTGTGTTTAGGGCTTCTAATATATGGAGATTTTGTTTGTTAGTACTATATTCTAAGATTTTGGTATTTTCTACTAAGAGTTTTCTGAATTCCGATCGGGGACAGGAATGTTCGTTAGTTAAATGTTGGGCTATGGCGCTAGTATCAGACACAAGTTTCGTACTTATTACATAAATCCCACCCAAACCATCTATAATACTAACACATGTTCTGTGCCTTCTTCTTCTTTCGTGTGAATCAGATGATTCTGGTGTTGATGTTTTTCTAGTTAAAAATCTTTCTGAAAAGACATACTTACGGGAAGGACCACGTGAAGGTTGTCAACATCCCTAAGTGAAAGTGGTACTGTGGAACCGACTGAATTGGAACTTAGAACACCCAGGTCTTCAGTCCGTGTCGATATCCACTTAACCACCGTCACCTCCCATGGTCTGTACCTGATTATCCTTATTCCCCTGAAAATGGATCCGAATGGGTCTGAAAGTACTTGGGACACAAATTAAAACTATGGCAGATTCATTGGCCAATTCTCCCTCGAAACTAAGATTCTGATCCGTAGTATTGAAAGGATCTACCAAAGGATATCCAGACATAAGTTGTCTGTTATATTCAACAATATATATATATATATATATATATATATATATATATATATATATATATATAGAGAGAGAGAGAGAGAGAGAGAGAGAGTTCATATTTTTTTTGTAAGCATCTATTAGAAATTTAAGAATAAGAAAAGCGGCAAAATACCTTCAAAAGCATATTTAAGATGCGATATTAATTTAAAAGAAAAATCGTAACAAATTTCTTTCTTTTTTTTACAAACTTTCATTTTAGTCTATAATAATTACATACATAAACTAAAATGAAAGTTTATAAAAAAAAAGTAAAAAATCTGTTACGATTTTTCTTTTAAATTAATATCGCATCTTAAATATGCTTTTGAAGGTATTTTGCCTCTTTTCTTATATATATATATATATATATATATATATATATATATATATATATATATATATAATAGAAAGTTAGATTCCAGTAATCATGTCTTTATTTATTTCCCCCAAAATTCATATCTTGATGGATTGTTTCGTTAACACTTAGACAGCCAGAATACAAAAGTATATATCTTGTACTTTCTCAGAAGGAAAGACTAAAAGATGGTGTCCAAAACATCAGAAAATAAAAACTAAAAATGATAAAACTGTCATAGTTAAAGCCTTAATATATTTAGGTACGATTAGGAATATAAGTTTCTGTTTATTTTCATGAACGCCATATTTGACCACAAACAGAACTATCAGAACATGTATACTGTCCTTTCAACTTCTGTTTTTTTTTCATATTTGATGTAAGGATCTTCTGCTCTTTGATAACAGTAACGACCATACAAAATCAGATAAATGTTTTTTATGTTTCCATGGGAATACATCATACAATATGGAGAAGTAAGACCCAGATTAAACTTTGGCCCATCCTTAAGTTGTCAGGTATGCAGGTAGATTTATGTTTCCGTGAGAGGTGATTGCATTATTTACGGGATTGTTTAGTCGTTATATTAATTGAATCAAATAACATTTCAAAAATGTTTTCTTTTTCAAATTTACTAAGAAGTAACTACTTATCAAGGCTAAAAGCCACTTGAAGGTAAGGGTTGATAAGATGGGTATATTGTCAATTGAACGATGAAGAATATTATGAGAGGATGAAAAATGATGAATGGCGTGAACAACATTTGATTACTTATGAGGACAGTTTAATCTAAAGGTTTGAACGTAAATTGCCAGTTTCACGGTGATAGATGTCTCATAATTTTATTAATATAGAAAAGTGTCGTCTCATAGATTTAGGGCGTGTCCATAAGCCGCTAGCCCGGTAGTTAAATGAATAAAAAGAAGTAAAAAGAAGCGAAAGGTGGAGGGAAAGATGGAAGGTTGGTGGAAACCCTGCCACTGGAACTTTGTTACGTAGTATACTTTTTCAGGTAACACCGTATTCAATGCAACAACTAGTTTGCTACTAGATCTTTAGTGGTGGGTGCAGAGAGTAGGAGGGATCCCTGAAAGAGAGGTTAGAAACCCAAAACGACCGAGGCAGTTGCGAAAATGCCCGGTTCGTGCCAGTAGGCGGGGATCGGGGGAGGCAGTTGCGAAAAGGCCCGGTTCGTGCCAGTAGGCGGTGATCGGGGGAGGCAGTTGCGCAAACGGCCTGAATATCTTTGTCCAGTAATTCTCTCTCTCTCTCTCTCTCTCTCTCTCTCTCTCTCTCTCTCTCTCTCTGTCTGTCTGTCTGTCTCTCTCTCTATTTCTCTCTCTATTTCTCTCTCTTTCTCTCGCGTTCAGACAATCACACCACCTGTCTGTCTGTTACATTAAATACATTTTCTGAAACCAACCCCCCGGAGTCAGTCCCTATGTTATCGATCACGGCCAAAAGATAATATACATCACCGGCGGAGATGAAACCTGGGTGCACACTCGTGAAGGTCAGCGAATATCCAACACTTTATCACGAAGTAGACTTTTCTCTAACACCGTCATTTTTAATACTAAACTCGTGAACAACGTGATCGCCACCATAACTTCATTATGTGGTATACTTTTCTCCAACAACACCGTTTTCAATACCGATCTTTATCGCCGAATAGCCCTGCAAGTGCTAAAATGCCTCTGACAACTTCTATGAGGCTTGTCTCTTATGGAGAGTAAAGCACGTCGGTCGCACGTGATCAATACGAAGAGATATTCTTGTTCCAGCTTTCACTTGTTCTTTCTCACATCAAGCTTCTGTACTCCCAGAAGAGACAAGTCATTTTATGGCGGCGATAAGATAAGTCAAAACTATTTCTATCACTCGATTCAGGTTCTTGCTCATCACGTTCGCCACAGCAGTGCTGCATGATGCCTTGTGACTCGTGTTTGGATATAATTTTGGAGCAAAAAAACAAAACAAAACAAAACAAAAACAAAACAACGGAAGAGGCTGAAAGAGAATTCAATTATAATGGCCGTCATGGTAAACAGATTAAGACTGAAACAATTGGGAATTCCTTCACATTTCTGTTATTCTATTCGTTTCCGGTTTTAATCCATCATAAACAAATGAAAAGAAAAGAAAACGATTATATATTAACATTATTTTCTTCCGCAGTCTTTGTGGGATCATTTGCTCCATTCGTCCTTTTATAGTAGCCGCCCTCCCCAGCAAAACCTTACAACTTGATGTCAGGTGATTCACACTCTCCATATCTGTGTGGCAGAACCAGTACTTGTTGTCGTTGCTAAAATCACTCATCTTCTTAGGTTTGGTTGTTTTGGTTTACGGCTTATCAACCCTTTTCGGGTTATTTAATGCCGAATCATGTCATTTTGGTAAAGGTTTTTATGCTTAAAGTTCTTTATATCTTCAAATATCTGTTCACGGTGTTTGGTTTGGTTGCTTTGTAGAAGAAAAATGTTTTTGTTTTTAGCTTTGCAGAACATGATTGAGTTTTGTAAAGGGAAAGGAAATACAACAATGACATCAATGTTTGGTGCATTTTTAAGTCAGGAAGCCGGTATCTTCAGACAGCCTGATCTGGTAGCACCAGAATTTTATTTTCTTATAAGCATTGGTTATCAGGCCTTGATCTAAGGCAGCCATAATCACTCTCTTCTGATGATGGTGGAGCGATCCTCGTTTGAGCCAGTCTACAGAGACTTCCTTATCTATATATGTTAAGTTGTTTGCAGATGATCCAGTGGAGATATCTACACACTGCATTGTGTAGTAGCCGTCCCCCATCAGAACCTTACAACTGAAATTTTTTATGGTCGGTTCTGTTGAGCCATCCGATAACACGTATAGAAATGAAGTTAAGTTGTAAAAACAGTTATTATACCTTTATAAGAAAAGTTGTTTTTTTACTAAGAGAGTTATAATCAAATTAGACCTGGTTCGCAGCAACCAAGATAATACAGAATCTCCAAAACACCTAAGAAAGGCGTCCCACTCAGACCCATATTAACGTTGATAGCGTCTGCTGAGCATTCCTTGGCCCAAATGGCTCTCAGAAATGTTGCAAGCTTCGCGTGATTTCTACACTGCCTATTGCATTTCCGGTTCTATACGGCTTGTTGACGGTTTACGTGAAGTGAATTCTGAATCCGACTATCGATTTATGTGCTCCTTTTACGTTGCCAGTCTTTTTACAAATGTGTCGTATCTGTGCTAACACATTATATGGTGGCTTAATGCCCCCTTTGTTTTCCAATGGAAATCTCCGTGGCATTAATTTTAGTAGTGCATTGGTCCTGGGGAACCGTCCAGTTGTTTCCCCTTGATTCTACCCGAAAGAGGTCAGAGAGTATTAAGAATTCACCGCCGTCAGACCTCTCGTACGGGTCTCCCACAAAATAAAGAATATAGGTTCCATCTGTAATCAACGTTTCTATCGAGTACGAACTAAATATCTTTTATTGTTTTGTAGAATGTACGTTGCTTGTCTTTCATAATTGTTAACTGTGAATAAATGTGTTAACCGTACTTGTCCTAGCTTTTCGTTCTAACGATGGATATGTTTAGAATATATGTATAATACTCGAGCGGTGGAATAAAATAAGGTATTTTCGAACAATGTTTTTGTGCACGTAGTCTATTGAATTTCGCTATAACAACATAATATACAGCCAAGTTGATGGAGTTTCCATGAGGAGTCCCTTAGCCTCGGCATTAGCGCGCATTTTTTGTCAGAAATTTATTAGAGCCTATTATTTTACTTGGTGTCAACGCCAAGTGTCAATGTCAGATACGTTGACGACATTTTTGTGACCTTATCCGCACATAGTGAGGCTTTGATTTTCCATAAAAATCTTAATTCACTCCATGGAGTTTTAAGCTACAATTAGGGGTGGGACGTAATGGGTGAAAATTTCAGATTCATGCGAGTAGTATTTTTTTTGTGTTCATTTATATATAAATAACCCTAAACAATCAAACGTGGCCCAGAGTTATGCATTACACAGAATGACGGCTTGTTGTCAACTTAACTTAAAGTGCTCTATCTTGCGAGAGCTTATATATATATATATATATATATATATATATATATATATATATATATATATATATTTCAATCAAAATTTATCATTCAGTGAAGACCGGGGTTGTGCCAATAAAAACAAGCTCGATGATACTCGATTACAGAGTACAGAGCATTTATATGCGATTTTATGAAGGCTTACCAAAGCATTCCTTTCAGGACACCAATGATCACCATTAAAGATTTTTTCTTACAAATATTATTTATTCAAAATAAATGTTTTTTCCTACACGTGTTTCACTACCAAGCAGGTACTTGCTTTGCAGATCATCAGGGAAATTAAATGTCTGGAATAAGGGTTTCAACTGCCGACAATACACAATGTGTTTTTTAATTTTAACTTTTATTTTTATTTTTTTCCTCTTCTCTTCTTAAGTGACCTAAACTATTGCAACGCCACATTGTGTACTGTCGGCAGTTGAAACCCTTATTCCAGACATTTAATTTCCCTAATGATCTGCCAAGCAAGTACCTGCGTGGTAGTGAAACACGTGTAGGAAAAAAACATTTATTTTGAATAAATAATATTTGAAAGAAAAAATCTGTAATGGTGATCATTGGTGTCCTGAAGGGAATGCTTTGGTAAGCCTTCATAAAATCGCATATATATATATATATATATATATATATATATATATATATATATATATATATATATATATATATATATATATATAGTTAAAGTCAAAAGTATAGACTTGAATAGAGTATAAATAGACAATAGAAAACAAGCTTTAAATATAAGGTAAGCTGGAATCAAATTATGACATTCAATGCTCAAATACTGCAAGTATTAAAATCAGCTCAATAATTGAACCTTCAGATCAAGAAGAGTTGAGATAAATAAATTAATTTCAGTTCTAAGAGTTCAAGTTCAACAAAAAATCCTTAAATTCTTCTCTTATGTGTGAATATTGCCACACATTATTTTGTAAGTCAAATATGAACATTTTAACGAAAATAAACAAACAAATGTTAAGGACATAATGTTTTATTAAATTTTAAGTGAAAAAACATTTCCCTGTTTGTATTGGAGTGATACAAAAAGATAAAAAAAAAGGAATATAAAATTAAACATATTTTATTAATTAAACGAATATTAGACGCATCTTGTTTTGTTATTTTTAGCTGGACTGTGGTGTTTTATGCACTGATAAAGCCCTTTTGGGAATGTTTGATACATTTTGAATACCATAATTGTGTATATTTACTAACATTGGCAGAAACAATTGTTTGTGAACAAAACTATCTTTTGAATGAACAAAGATTGTATCATGTTATATATAAATGCCCCTATAAAAGGGGTTGCTATGTCCACCGAATCATAATACCTTAGAAGTTGAGATCTGAGAGTACAGTAGGTTTTGCCCATATCTGGTGTGAGAAGGTAATTCAGGAGACTTTAAATAAAAAAACTACTTTATCCGTGAAGAACAGGAAGCCCCTGTCGGACTGATTTGCGATTCATGCTGTTTTGTTCAGTTCTAGGATTTTACTTCTCTCTGAGAAGTTTTCAGGAATTTTTGTAGGCCAGATCATTGATCATTGTGCGCTGGCCTTTCGAACCCATACCTGACATTGTGTCTAACTTCCTAGAGGAGGTAGTGAAATCTTCTTTTTCTCCACAGACTGGCCCTCCTTCACCCTGCTGTCATCCAGAGCCCCAACAAAACTATTTATATGGATTTCAAGCACCTCAAAATGAACACAGACCAAAAGGCCATTTTTCAGTTGTTTTTTGAACTTCCGGTTGAGTTGAATCACAAACAGAACAATACGCACTTTTATCACAGATTTTTATTAAAGACAAAGGTTGTATTATTCATAAAAAGGGGTTTATTAACAAACAGTTTTATTTACAAAAAGGTTTTTTATTAAAACTGTGCGTATAACAAAACGTGCTTGCAAATAAAAATATGTAATTTTTTTAAGTACGCACATTTGTAACTTTGTCCAAGACGGATAATACGCAAAACCTTTTTAAAATTAAAACTAAGAATTAAGAAATTCTTCTAGATTGAAGCAATTTTTATTGTTATCCTAATCGAGAGTGCCAATTTTGGGAGAAGCTATATTAAAATTCGTCAGTTCCCCAAAACAGAGCACTCTAGATAAAGATGAAAATTATATAAATTATATCAATTCTGTAAGCAAAATATATGAACGAATGAAAACATCATTTAAAAAAATACATAATTTAAGTTAGAACGCAAAACTTTTCTTTTTAAATTAAAACTATTCGTTCGAAATTTTGTAAACTTTACAGAATAAATTAAAGTTAACAATTTTTTTCTTTGAGCTAAAAATATAAACAAAC
>OY744519.1:180783214-180790714 GCA_963556195.1 Sepiola atlantica
GTTTAATGTGTATTGCGTGCTGCGATTCTGTAAGTCGACGAAAATGTAAACATGCTTTTTATAAATCGTTGCGAATGAACAGAGGGAGAGAGAAAGAGAGAGAGAGAGAGAGAGAGAGAGAGGGGAGGGAGAGGGAGAGAGAGAATGGACGGTTATAATAAGTAATTCTAAAGAAGAAAATAAAATGTCTTACGTAAAATAACCCCTCCCAATAATAAAAGAATACCTAACGTGAAAATAAAAGCACGAATGATGGATTAATGTTAGATATGTATGGATGGTCAAAAGTGAAACAATGAACTTGTTTTGTCCGTTAATTATTAGGAGAAGGTTTGTAGAGAAACTGATATTACGTGATTCCATCAAATTAGTAACAACAATTGAATGTTGTCTAAATGAACACTGCAGTTCGTTTTACGCTGTAAGTATTTGGAAAAAGATTTTTAAGCCTTAAAGGTGTTATGTATTAAATTGTCTAAGTTAAAAAATGAAATTATACTTGAAGTAATCGATTAAGAGATTGTAGCCGCCATTTTGAATTTATTATTTTTTTTGCAAGCTTTCGAACTTTGTCAACTTTAAATTGCACGATTGTCGATTTTCAAAATATTTCACTTAGATACATTTTCATGCATGTATCAAAGATGTTGTCAATTTCCTTACTTAAAAAACGCCAATCTGCGCATAACATCGACAGGAGTACACTTATCCTAACGTCTTTTAGAACTTGATGTGCCTTTCTGCTTGTATCGTGATTCGACCCCTCATCAAAATGAAGGTGGAAGAAAAGAAGAAAAAAAAAACTATAAGACAGTTTCGCCTGACAAAGTTGTTCTACAACCAAAGCTTGCGAAAAAAAAATGAATAAATGAATTTTTAATTTTAATTGCACAATTGTTGATTTTCAAAATATTTCACTTAAATACATTTTCATGCGTGCCTCAAAGATGTTGTCAATTTCCTTATATATATATGGATGACTACATATGCCCCACACTCATTTTTGGGTTGAGCAATGTTGTAAGTGAAATCGCCAGCTAACAGTAGTAAAAACGAATGGAGAACACTTCTTTTTTTGACGTGGTTGTCTATACATCTGAGGAGACCTAATTAAAGGGGTCGAAATAAGTTATTATGTGTACAACCTTAATGTGTGTATAGTTTTTCTTTTTATAATTCTATATATATATATATATATATATATATATATATATATATACGAACCAGTCTCTCTGTGGATGACTACATATGCGCCACACTCCTTTTTGGGTTGAGCACTGTTGTAAGTGAAATCGCCAGCTAACAGTAGTAAAAACGAATGGAGAACACTTCGGTGGCTGTTAATGTTTATATACATATACACATTTCACTACCTCGCAGCTTGTTGTTAATGGGCTAACGGTTACAAGCGCTTACTGTTGATCCCGGCTTGAAACGCCTGGCCACACTGAAGAGCTATGATACGGCAACACAATCTGTGAATGACTATTTTCTTTCAAAATCACCACCTTTCTCCTGAGCCTCAGCAGAACTATCTTTCTTTTTTTTTTTTATTACAATGAAGATGAGACCGAAGTTTTGAGTACAAACATTTCACTGTCTTAGGAAGTTGGTTTGCGATGACAGGGGTTAGGGTGGGTGGGTACGACTCGGGATGTGAACGAGGGTGGGGGTATTGGTAGGCAGAGAACACGGAGAATAAAAGGGCCCTTCCCCCTCCGTATTTTTTAATTTCCTTTTTTTTTTTGTTTTACTCACTTCGTTAAGCAACCCGCGCCCCCCTCTCCCCCGCACCATCCATCGCCACCAAATATCAGTGAGCCACTGACCGTGGGAAGTTCCATCGTTAGGAAGACAGAACACTGACCTGGGTGGTGGTAACATCTTCGTTACTCTCGCATTTTTCAACACCGATTTTTTTTTTACATAGACAACGTAGAAAAAAAAGAAACACCCCACACCAATGTTTATGACGTCACAAGGCGATTTTACTGCCACAGCGTCGTCAACATTAAATAATAAACAAAGTTTTAATGGTTTTCTATACCAGTTGACGATATGTCCTCGAAAATGAATCCGACAGCGTCTGGGCCATTTTCGAATGTGGCCTTGCTTCTGTTTGGTTGAGGTATAGTCTTGTGCAGTTCTAGGAGGTTCACCCTCCCAGGCTTTACCTTCTTGTGGGCCAGAGTGCATACACATCGTGTTCGTTGACTTTTCAATCCCCGCCTTCCGACCCTGTGTCACATCTTCCCGCGGTGGGCTGGAGAGCTTAGTAGGTGTTGTTCATGCCAGTCGAGGATACGTCTTCGGCAATCAGTCCGACAGTTGCCTGTTGGCCTGAGGTATGGTTCTGCTGAATCCTAGGAAGTCCACTCTCCCAGGGTTTACTTTTTCACGTTTTAAGAAAAGAGTTAGTTTATTGCTAAACGCACGAGTCACATAAATGCTGATGGGGCTGCGCAGGCATTTTTGTGGGGCCAGAGTGTACTGCCTCTTTTTTGCTGGCTTTTCTATCTCCACCTTCCGACCTTGTGTCACGTATTCTCGCGGTGGGTAGGCAGTAATGTAAAAAAAACTATCAGTAAGCAACGTTTTAATGTTGGGACCTATTTAACCCCACCCCCTTAAAACGCTAGTGATGCAACCTACTTTTTCTCCCTTTTTGGTGCACCTTCTAGGCCTGAGCTGGACCAAACCTGGACAAATGAGGGTCTGGTATTGCCACGAGAATCCCTAAGTTGTCGTACTGATTACAAAGGACGGACCCTCGGTTTGGCATGGAATACAGCCACGCAGCAGATTATTATTATGTACTCACTAGGAGTTCTCAAACAGGTAATCATCACTGAGTGCTCACTGATAATCACCGGTGGTGTTCCCTGGAGTCGGAGTGACAACAAGTCTCCTGAGATTTCCAGTACACTTCACCTCTCTCGATAACTATTGCAATTGACTTTGCATTATCACAACAGACGCTTACCATCGATTTCTCACTGGCAACGACCTTTGGTCTTCTCTGGGATTTGGATGGCAATAAGCCTCCCCAAAGTCCCACTCGTCTCCTCATTCTTCCAGTGGAGGTCTGGCTTGTGCTCCCTTTCCTTGGTTTTTCCGTCCTCCTTGACCCTTCACGACTATTTCGTGTGGTATCAGCCGAGGCTGGTGACATTACTTTTATTTGAAAGGAGGGGGGGCAGTTTATGAAATTTCTTATATTTTCTGTTCCTTGGTTTCATGTGGTAGTGTTCTTCCTGTGTTTTTGTTTCCTTCCTATTGCAACTTCTATATGACTGGTTAGCATTTGTAGCTTATGTGGGTTGGTTTCCACATTCAAGGATTTTCCTTATGATTTCAGCTGTTTTCATCATTGCTGTCCATTGTATCGTCTCAGTTTTTCCTTTGATTCTGATTTCTCCCAGTCTTTGTTCCAGGTTTTTCGGGATTGTTCCTTGTGCTCCTATGATTATTGGTACTATATTGACTTTCTTCTTCTTCTTCTTCTTCTTCTTCTTCTTCTTCTTCTTCTTCTTCTATTATATTAATTATTATTATTATTATTATTATTATTATTATTATTATTATTATTATTATTATTATTATTATTATTTATTTATTGATATATTTAATTATCTATTTACCCACAAGGAGTTTTCACAAGTAATTATCAGTGATTGTTCTCTGACAATAACCTGTAGTGCTCCCTGGAGTCCCCCAGATTTCCAGCACTTTCCGCCTCTTTCGATAACTATTTCAGATCATTTTGTGTTATCGTAACAACCGTCTACCATTATTTTCTCGCTGGCAACTATCACATTGTTATTCTCTGAGATTTGGGTAGCAATAAGCCTCCCAAATGTCTCCGCACTCTCCACACATTTCTAGTGGAGGTCTGGTTGGTGCTGTCCCTCCTGGATCTTTCCACCCACCTTCACACTTCATAACCATTTTGTATGGTACTAACGGAGGCTAGTGTCTCCATAAGCGTGTGTGCATGTTTTATGAGTGCTCACACAGGTCATCATCTGTGATTTCTCACTGTCAATAACCGGTAGTGTTCCCTGGAGTATGAGTGACAACAAGTCTATCCAGATTTCCAGTACCTTCCACCTTTTTCAATAACTACTGCAAATGACTTTGCTTTATCGCAACAGCCGTTTTCCATTGATTTCTCGCTGGCAACGACCATTGGTCTTCTCTGATATTTGGGTGGCAATAAGCCTACTCAAGGTCCCAGTACTCTCCGCACTAATTCAGTGGAGGTCTGATTAGTGCTCTACATCCTCGGTCTTTCCATCCTCATTGACCCGTCACGACCATTTTGGGTGGTATCAGCCGAAGTTGGTGGCATCACATTATGATTATATCTGCTTATTATCACAGAAGTCATCGTCAGTGATTTATCACCGACAACAACCAGTGGTGTTCCCTGGAGTCTGAGTGACAACAATCTTCCCCAGATGTCCAGTACTATCCACCTCTGTTCGGTCACCATCGCAAATGATCTTGCGGTATCGCAAAAGGCGCCTACTATTGATTTCCCGCTGGCAACGACGATTGGTCTCCCCTGAGATTTGGGTGGCAATAAGCCTCTCCAGTGTCTCAGCACTCTTCGCACTTTTCCTGTAGAGGTCTGGTTCGTGCTGTCCCTCCTCAGCATTTCCCCACTGATTGACCCTCTACAACTATTTTGTGTAGTGTCAGCCGAGGTCAGTACCATCACTTTTTTCTTTTTTTTTGGGGGGGGGGGGGAGAGAGGCAGCTTATGATATTTTTTTGCAGTTTTTGTTGCTTGGTTCGTGCAGTAGTGTTCTTCCTGTGGTTTGGTTTTCTTCCTATTGTAACTTCCATGTGACTGATTACCATTCGTAACTTATGCGGTTTGGTTTCCGCATTCAAGGACTTTCATTAACATTGCAGCTGTTCTGATCATTGCTGTCCTTTGAATTGTCTCAGTGATCCCTTTGATTCCAATTTCACCCAGTCTTTTCTCCAGTTTTTTGTGACTATTCCTAGTGCTCATACGACTATTGGTATTATATTGACTTTCTTCATGCTCCATATCATTTTTAGTTCTCTGACAAGTTCCGTGTATTTGCTTTGTTTCTACGTCTCCTTGATCTTTATTCTGTTGTCTGCTGGAACGGCAAAGTCTTCGATTTTGCAAAATTTTTCCTTCTTGTCGATTATTATGACATCCGGTCTCCTTGCTTGTATGAGTTTATTTGTTTGTACCTCAATATCCCAAAGGATTTTGTGTTTTTCGTTTTCTAGTACTGTTTCTGGTTTATGTTTGTACCATTTGTCTGCATATTCGAAATTCAATTGTTTGCACAGTTCCCAGTGTACGACTTTCCCCACACAGTCATGTCTGTTTTTGTATTCTTTTTGGGATATTTTGCTGCATTCACTTATTATATGATTTACTGTTTCGTCTCTTTGTCAACACAGTCTGCAGTTAATTTTTCCTGAGTTTTAATCTATTTCAACTTTAATGCAGTTTGTCCTAATCGCATTGTTCTGTGCAGCCGTCAGTAAAGACTCCGTTTTTCTGTTCAAGTGTCCTTTTGTTAGCCATGCCTGGCTAGTTTCGTTTCTTGTCGTCTATGTAGTTGTTTTTCTTCCCACTTTTCTTTTCTTGTCTTTTTGTTTTTGGTTTCGTTGCTTTCCGAGTTGTTCGTTGTGACGGTGTCTCTTGCTACGGTGATCAGTCTTTCCGTTTTCTGCGTTATGTATTTCTCCAGCTCTTTGTTTTTTTTCACGCATCTATACTTACCAGTACTCTCCCCCCATCGTTTCTTTTCGTGTAAGGCGTGTCCGTATTGTCTTTTGGGTGTAGTACGTTGTACATGGTCAGTAATTTTCAAGTCCTCTGGTCAAGGTGCCTGAGTTCTTCTTTAGTCCAGCCTATGAATGGTACAGAGTATCTTATTAGTTTATTCCTACTAGTGATACTGCCCAAGTGTTTATTATTATTATTATTATTATTATTATTATTATTATTATTATTATTATTATTATTATTATTATTATTATTATTGTTGTTGTTGTTGTTGTTGTTGTTGTAGATGATGTTGTTATTGTTATTGTTTTTGTTGTTGTTGCCGCTGCTACTGATCAAGTGTGACTATGCCGTAAAAATGACGGTATACAGCTTTATTACTTACTAACATACCCGAGTATAACAATGGTGAAAGGATATAATGTTGCTAATACATTCAAGTGTCAATATCGTAAAAGCAACAATCACAGAAATAATAACATTTATAGATGCAATATATCTTTCATCTCAAATAGCGAGTTTTAGTCGCCCAGTCGTAATGGCGCCGGACCCCATGTCACTGTGGTAGCGGTTTTTAACTTAGCTAGATTCAGCCACGCCGATGAGCTTGAACACAGCAAAACACATGGACGTGGATAATTATATTTTATATACATATACGTGTGTGTGCGCGTCTTGTATATATATATATATATATATATATATGGTCATGTGGATGCCTATATATATGGCCATCCACAGACAGAAAGACACACAGAATCTCTCACACACACACACACACACACACACACACACACACACATATATATATATATATATATATATATATACTATAATAAGCCCCTTTAGAAATAAAAGTTGAGTACTCTTGACGATGTTAAAAATAGACTATCAAAAAACTCTAATGCAAAGCTACGAATACGTTCGTCAAACCCTCTCGATTTTATTTTATATATATTTATTTATTAATTTTTATGTACATATAAAAAAAATCCATGGACACGTGTTTCTGGCTATCAGCCGTCATCAGTATGGCTATCACGGCCAGTGATCAAACATACGATATTACTGTTATCAGTCTGGCGTTTTTTGCCATTAATATATATATATATATATATATAATTATCCGCGGACATGTGTTTTACCGTTTTACGGTGCATCAGCGTGTCTGAATCTAGCGCGATTCGAAACCGCGACCTCAGTGACTTGAGTCCGGCACCCTTACCACTGGGTCACGAAATATCGTTATATATATACTAGCAGGTCTACCCGGCGTTCCTAGGCGTTATAAAAAAACAAAATAGAAGAGGTTAAGAAGTATGTGCAACATGTTTATATTAAAACTCATATATCTCTACCTCACTCAATCCGTCTCTCTATCTTTCTCTCTTTCATCCTTTCCCGTTTGTCCGCATCCCTCTCTCCTACCCCGCTTTCACCTCCGCACAACCTATTCATTTCTCTTGTTTTAATGTATTGAAAATAATAATAATGTAAGTTATTCACCTGAACTTGCAGTTTTAAAGTTATAGCTCCTGGGCAACACCGAGTTTATTCCCCCCCCCCAAATATAATGAAATCTATATTTGTTTTAATTCTTATCTCCCCCTCCCCCTTAATACTATAATGAAACCATATATTTATTTTAGTGTATTCCCTGGCAACGCTGAGTTTCTTGTCTTCCCCTTCTCCATCAAGCATATACCACATTGACAATG
>OY744519.1:180793214-180805714 GCA_963556195.1 Sepiola atlantica
CTAATAGTATAGTTAATCTTGTTAATAGCTGTTTTTTCTGTTTTAATGTATAGGGCTTCGAGTATGTGGAGTTTAAGTGTATTAGTATTTTGTGCGATGGTTTTTGTGTTATCTACTAGAAGTTTACGGATATGTGAACGGGGGCAGGAATGCTTTATATATATATATATATATATATATATATATATATATATATATATATATATATATATATATATATATATATATATACTGTAGATATTTTTAATATAAAAGTGTTTTTATACCTACATACGATATCGTTTCGGGTTTTCTACTCTCATATATATATATATATATATATATATATATATATATATATATATATATATATATATATATATATATATATATACAGGGCTTGACAAAATAATGCAACCACGTTGAAATTTTAAATAAATCCAGCCTTGTGAAGCTTTCGGCGAACAGTTTTTGTTGAAACGGGATTATCCAGATGATTGTTAAGCTCTGCTGTAATTTTGGATGCCGTGGTTTTCTGGTCTTTCGTCACAATCCTTACACGGGCTTTCAGATAGCTTCGGCTTTCTTCCAGATTTTGTTTAGAGGAGGATATTTTCCCTTCTTTTTCATAGGCTGTCATTACCTTCGAGACAGTTCTTCTCGATACGGTCACCATCTCAGTCACTTCCGTTACAGTAGCACCTGCTATACGGGCACCAACAATCTGCCCTTTTTGGAATTCTGATAGATCTGTCATTTAAATGACACCCGGGTACACCCAACAAATACTGTAATTAGGGGTGGGACGTAATGGGTGAAAATTTCAGATTCATGCGAGTAGTATTTTTTTGTGTTCATTTATACATAAATAACACTAAACAATCAAACATTTTGAAAATTTTGCAAAATTC
This sequence comes from Sepiola atlantica, assembly GCA_963556195.1. Classification (NCBI taxonomy): domain Eukaryota; kingdom Metazoa; phylum Mollusca; class Cephalopoda; order Sepiida; family Sepiolidae; genus Sepiola; species Sepiola atlantica. The sequence continues at coordinate 180,794,105 of OY744519.1, forward strand.
AGAAGGTGCAGGCCAAAAATAGCCGTTAGGGCTCCACGGGACTCAAAATTCATCATTTTTCGGTGAAAAAGTGGTTTCATGCGACATTGCAGGTCCTAAAACATCCTCAAAAGCTATGAATGGATATAGATGGTTAAATCTGATATAGTACTTTAATTTAGGACCATTTTCAGGCTGTGAAAGGGTTTTTATGAATGTAAAATAGCCAAAAACTAGTGGCCTGTACCTTCTGAATTTAACAAAATTTTCAAAATGTTTGATTGTTTAGTGTTATTTATGTATAAATGAACACAAAAAATACTACTCGCATAAATCTGAAATTTTCACCCATTACGTCCCACCCTTACTGTAATGTATAGTTTTTTAAATATATATAATATATATATATATATATATATATATATATATATATATATATATATATATATATATTAAACAAACATTGTTAAAAATAACATAATTTTTATGTTTAATTATACTTTATTTATTTTAAAAGATTTTTTAATTTAATGTATTTTCCATATGTATCACGAACGTTTTCGATTTTTCGTTGAATTATCATCAGGTGAAATAAGAAAATGAATAAAAAAGCTGGAAAAAAGAAGAGAAATTCAAAAGGTAGCTGAGAAACGGGCACGTGAAGTCAGTTAGATGCCAAGAGAACGTTTTACACTGTTCAAAGAAAGACGTTAACAATCTCAAATCTGCGACACCAGAATTAGCGTCACAGGTTAAAATTGTATTACGTTAAGCATTTTAAAATGTTGTTACTGATTTCATACGTAATGTTGTTAATTGTAGGTTGTTAGGGTTTGATTAAGATAGTTTCGTGTATTTTTAACTTTTTAAAATTAGTTTCGGAATGTATTATTTTAGTGTTATTAACTAAGAATTTGTCTTAAATCGTAGAAGAGGGCAGTTATGTATTTGTAGATGTTGGTAAATTTAAATAGAGTTTACAAAATGCATGGTGAGGCGGCGGGATAGGGTAGTGGTTGTAAAACCAATATAGCTATTAGCTTTATTATTATAGGAGTTATATTATCCCAAAGGGCATTTAACTTTATGAATAACATTGGTTCTTTCTAATGTTCTAAGGGTTGGGGGGAGAGTTGTTTCTTTACTATAAGATTTTGGGTCTTAAATTTCTTGTAGTAAATAATGAGTCTAATTTTATTATTATTTTCAATTGGGGATATGTATCTGTGTACAATATTTTTATGGCTTTTCCTTCTGATTTAAAGTTTGGTTGCATTTGATTACATTAGTGTATGTTAATATAGTTTAAGATGTTATGTTGGTTTTATTAATATTTGTAGTTGTATTTTTTAGTTTTGAATCAATAATTAATAATAAAGCTAATAGCTATATTGGTTTTACAACCACTACCCTATCCCGCCGCCCCACCATGCATTTTGTAAACTCTATTTCAATCATTAATTTTATTTGTTCATTAACGATATAATTAGTGAATTCGTTATTAATAAACCTTGTTTTATATTTTTAATTCAATGAATAGTGCTTTCAATTTTTAGTAGGGGCTGGAGAAAGAGTTCCCCCCTTCCCTCCTCTTTCCCCAGCCCATCAAAATCCATGCCACACCTCACCACGACAAAAACCTCTCTCCCACCCTAAGACAAATTCACTAACACTCTCACCCCTCCCATTTTTCACTGCTGCCTTAATGGTACCCACTCAAAGCTTTCCATATTCATTTCACTCTTCACCACTACTGACTTCTCGCAGCCTAGACCCTCGTCCAGCCCTCTTAGTAGCCACGGCTACTACTTTTCTTTATCAACCCATCATGTCAACCCAATATTTCGATGTACTTGCATGACATTTTTCTTAAAAGTATCATCCTGAGGAAGTCTTACAATAAACACGACATGTTGATGAATATATAAAAAATATCTCTTGGTTTTTCCCTTTTCTTTTCCCATTACGTCGGATTACTCTCATCTTTCCTTTCTCATATATATATATATATATATATATATATATATATATATATATATATATATATATATATATATATTCTAGAGATTGACAAGCTTTCTGGTGTCCGGTGGTAGTCTGTATAGTATGGGCGCTTTCCACTTTCGTAGTCGTCATCAGGAGTAGGGTTTTATTTTTAAGGAGACTTGAGTTGCGACTTTTACAATTTTCTTGAGATTTTGGAGTAGATAAAGAACATGTATATATATATATATATATATATATATATATATATATATATGTGTGTGTGTGTGTGTGTGTATTATAATTATATAATAAATGTTCCGAATTTGCTTTAAAAAACATCTTTATTCGCACAGTTCTTTCCGCCCATTTCAGAACACATTTTTTTTCTGATAAAAAGACATTACGGAATTTAAATGGTATATATATATGTGTGTGTGTGTGTGTATGCGTGTGTGTGCGTGTGCGTGTGTGTGCGTGTGCGTGTGCGTGTCTATGTGTGTTTCTACACTAGCATTTGTGCGCTTATTATATGTGTCTGTTGGTAAGAAGATAGAATAAAAGACAATTTGAAAGGATGTTTGGAACTCAAATTTATGTGTGTATGTGTGTGTAAAAGGAGCTATATATGTAATGGCTGTATTGTGTGTGTGTTAGTGGGGGCAAGACACTTTCGGCATCTTCAAAGGAAAGGAAAGAGAAATTCATATCTATAGTTTAAAGATGCCCCTGTTGTCATGGAAACCACATCCATCAAAACCTTGTTGAGCCCCTTTTGCTATGCCGATGGGAAGGGGTAAGAGGACATTTTTTCATCCCCGCCATTACTTCCCTCCCCCATTACTCATCTTTGTCTCTCCTCCTCCCACTAGACTTTCCTCGCGTTTTTCTTTCATCCTCCCTTCAACAGGACAATGCTTCCGATGGTATATTTGAAAGAAAAAAAAAACAACACACAAAACGGGTCCATGATATTTTTCTGGGTTTCTGACATCAAGCGGAGACACGGAGTTACAACGCATATACCGGCGCTATGACCTCATATCGCCCTAATCTACGATGCGCTCACACTAGGAGACAACTACGCATTAAATAAACGAATGTGTTCATTTTTTTTTTCAATCTCTAAAGATTAACAAAAAAAAAATCGTGCGTTAAACCATCTGAAGATTGCAAAAAGCATGAAACCGTGGTTACGGCACATTAAAAACACATAATTCTTTAAAAATATTATATATATATATATATATATATATATATATATATATATATATATATATATATATATATATATATATATATATATATATATATGGTAAACAACTGATGATCCCTTAAAATAGTGTTAGAAACTAACTAATATAATAACTGTAAAAAATAAATTGACTTACATGAGTGATTTTCCACTGGAAGACTTGAGACTATAAGTTTGTTTTATTTTTTAAAATTTTTTTTTTTTTTTATTTTTTTTTTAAAATATAGTTTTAATGGTTGAGAAACTTCCGAGACTATATATATATAATTGTGCATTCACCTGAAGTAGGTTTACCCGCCTCCATCCATCCTTGCCACTGCATCCCCCATGAAGACCGACCAAGTCTGATGATTTGAAGTCACTGATTGGGTGACCTCTAGCCACTCGCTGTTCCAATAACGAACTCCGTATATATATATATATATATATATATATATATATATATATATATATATATATATATATATTCATTCATTAATTCATTAATTGTTGTTATATTTTTAATTAATTAATTTATAAATTATTTAATTAACAAACTATGTATACAAAAGTTTTCCTTTACCTTTCAAACGTTTAGTAAGTAAACTAGTGAAGCACATCAATTTACCACTTAACTATGTTATAGTTCATCTTTTTTCTGATATTTTTTTTGTCGAATTCCAGGTTCAGAATCCATCTGGTCTGGTGGAGTATCCATTATTCACGTTTAGTTCCTTTGTGGATATATTATTGACGTTTATGTGCTTTGTTGACAAATTTTTCACGTTTAGGTGCGTTGTAAAGCAAGTTTTCATGTTTACGTGCGTTGTAAAGCAAGTTTTCATGTGTTCGTGCTTTACGAACATATTATTAACGTTTAGATGCTTTGTGGACCAAATTTCCTTGTTTGGGTGCTCTGTAGACCAATTTCTTACGTTTAGGTGCGGTGTGGACCAATATCTCACGTTTGGGTACTGTGTGGACCAATATTTCACGTTTGGGTACTTTGATGGCCAATTTCTAACGTTTGGGTGCTTGACAGATGAATTGTTCACATTTGGCTGCATTGTGGGGCAATCTTTCACGCTTGAATACTTTGTAAACCTATACAGTTTGTATGCTGTGGGAGCCAATTTTTAACGTTTGGATGCGTTATGGACAAATTATTTTACGTTTTGAGTTGCGTTCTTTGTTGACCAGTTTTTCTCTTTTGGGTGATTCGTAAACCACTATTTCACGTTTGTGTCCTTCGTGGACATATTTTTTACGTTTAGGAGTTTCGTAAACCACTATTTCACGTTTTCATTCTTCGTGGACCAATTTTTCCCGTTTGGGTTCTTAATGAATCTATTTTTCACGTTGATTCGTGAACGTATTTTACACATTTGAGTTCTTAGTACACCTATTTTTCACGTTTGGGTGTTTTTGACCTTATTGTTCACGTTTGGGGTCTTAATGAAACTACTTTCCACGCCTCAGTGCTCCGTGAACCTGTATTTCACATTTATTTGCTTCGTGAACCTACTTTACACATTTGAGATTTTTAGTGAAGCAATTTTAACGTTTGTGGGATTTGTGAATCTATCTTTCACGTTTGGGTTCTTAGTGAACTTATTTTTAACGTTTGCTTGCTTCATGAACTTATATATCAGATTCTCGTGCTTCGTGGACCAATTTTTCACGTTTGGGTTATTAGTGAACTTATTTTTTAACGTTTGCTTGCTTCATGAACTTATATTTCAGGTTCTCGTGCTTCGTGGACCAATTTTTCACGTTTGGGTTATTAGTGAACTTATTTTTTAACGTTTGCTTGCTTCATGAACTTATATTTCAGGTTCTCGTGCTTCGTGGACCAATTTTTCACGTTTGGGTTATTAGTGAACTTATTTTTTAACGTTTGCTTGCTTCATGAACTTATATTTCAGGTTCTCGTGCTTCGTGGACCTATTTTTCACGTTTTGGTTATTAGTGAACTTATTTTTTAACGTTTGCTTGCTTCATGAACTTATATTTCCGATTCTCGTGCTTCGTGGACCAATTTTTCACGTTTGGGTTATTAGTGAACTTATTTTTTAACGTTTGCTTGCTTCATGAACTTATATTTCAGATTCTCGTGCTTCGTGGACCAATTTTTCACGTTTGGGTTATTAGTGAACTTATTTTTTAACGTTTGCTTGCTTCATGAACTTATATTTCAGGTTCTCGTGCTTCGTGGACCAATTTTTCACGTTTGGGTTATTAGTAAACTTATTTTTTGACGTTTGCTTGCTTCATGAACTTATATTTCAGGTTCTCGTGCTTCGTGGACCTATTTTTCACGTTTTGGTTATTAGTGAACTTATTTTTTAACGTTTGCTTGCTTCATGAACTTATATTTCAGGTTCTCGTGCTTCGTGGACCAATTTTTCACGTTTGGGTTATTAGTGAACTTATTTTTTAACGTTTGCTTGCTTCATGAACTTATATTTCAGATTCTCGTGCTTCGTGGACCAATTTTTCACGTTTGGGTTATTAGTGAACTTATTTTTTAACGTTTGCTTGCTTCATGAACTTATATTTCAGGTTCTCGTGCTTCGTGGACCAATTTTTCACGTTTGGGTTATTAGTAAACTTATTTTTTGACGTTTGCTTGCTTCATGAACTTATATTTCAGGTTCTCGTGCTTCGTGGACCAATTTTTCACGTTTGGGTTATTAGTGAACTTATTTTTTAACGTTTGCTTGCTTCATGAACTTATATTTCAGATTCTCGTGCTTCGTGGACCAATTTTTCACGTTTGGGTTATTAGTGAACTTATTTTTTAACGTTTGCTTGCTTCATGAACTTATATTTCAGGTTCTCGTGCTTCGTGGACCAATTTTTCACGTTTGGGTTATTAGTAAACTTTTTTTTTGACGTTTGCTTGCTTCATGAACTTATATTTCAGGTTCTCGTGCTTCGTGGACCTATTTTTCACGTTTTGGTTATTAGTGAACTTATTTTTTAACGTTTGCTTGCTTCATGAACTTATATTTCAGGTTCTCGTGCTTCGTGGACCAATTTTTCACGTTTGGGTTATTAGTAAACTTATTTTTTGACGTTTGCTTGCTTCATGAACTTATATTTCAGGTTCTCGTGCTTCGTGGACCTATTTTTCACGTTTTGGTTATTAGTGAACTTATTTTTTTACGTTTGCTTGCTTCATGAACTTATATTTCAGATTCTCGTGCTTCGTGGACCTATTTTTCACGTTTGGGTTATTAGTGAACTTATTTTTTGACGTTTGCTTGCTTCATGAACTTATATTTCAGATTCTCGTGCTTCGTGGACCTATTTTTCACGTTTGGGTTATTAGTGAACTTATTTTTTAACGTTTGCTTGCTTCATGAACTTATATTTCAGGTTCTCGTGCTTCGTGGACCAATTTTTCACGTTTGGGTTATTAGTGAACTTATTTTTTAACGTTTGCTTGCTTCATGAACTTATATTTCAGATTCTCGTGCTTCGTGGACCAATTTTTCACGTTTGGGTTATTAGTGAACTTATTTTTTAACGTTTGCTTGCTTCATGAACTTATATTTAAGGTTCTCGTGCTTCGTGGACCTATTTTTCACGTTTGGGTTATTAGTGAACTTATTTTTTAACGTTTGCTTGCTTCATGAACTTATATTTCAGGTTCTCGTGCTTCGTGGACCAATTTTTCACGTTTTGGTTATTAGTGAACTTATTTTTTAACGTTTGCTTGCTTCATGAACTTATATTTCAGGTTCTCGTGCTTCGTGGACCAATTTTTCACGTTTGGGTTATTAGTGAACTTATTTTTTAACGTTTGCTTGCTTCATGAACTTATATTTCAGATTCTCGTGCTTCGTGGACCTATTTTTCACGTTTTGGTTCTTAGTGAACTTATTTTTTAACGTTTGCTTGCTTCATGAACTTATATTTCAGGTTCTCGTGCTTCGTGGACCAATATTTCACGTTTGGGTTATTAGTGAACTTATTTTTTAACGTTTGCTTGCTTCATGGACTTATATTTCAGATTCTCGTGCTTCGTGGACCAATTTTTCACGTTTGGGTTATTAGTGAACTTATTTTTTAACGCTTGCTTGCTTCATGAACTTATATTTCAGATTCTCGTGCTTCGTGGACCAATTTTTCACGTTTGGGTTATTAGTGAACTTATTTTTTAACGTTTGCTTGCTTCATGAACTTATATTTCAGATTCTCGTGCTTCGTGGACCAATTTTTCACGTTTGGGTTATTAGTGAACTTATTTTTTAACGTTTGCTTGCTTCATGAACTTATATTTCAGATTCTCGTGCTTCGTGGACCAATTTTTCACGTTTTGGTTCTTAGTGAACTTATGTTTTAACGTTTGCTTGCTCCATGAACTTATATTTCAGGTTCTCGTGCTTCGTGGACCAATTTTTCACGTTTGGGTTATTAGTGAACTTATTTTTTAACGTTTGCTTGCTTCATGAACTTATATTTCAGGTTCTCGTGCTTCGTGGACCAATTTTTCACGTTTGGGTTATTAGTGAACTTATTTTTTTAACGTTTGCTTGCTTCATAGACTTATATTTCAGGTTCTCGTGCTTCGTGGGCCAATTTTTCACGTTTGGGTTATTAGTGAACTTATTTTTTAACGTTTGCTTGCTTCATGAACTTATATTTCAGGTTCTCGTGCTTCGTGGACCAATATTTCACGTTTGGGTTATTAGTGAACTTATTTTTTAACGTTTGCTTGCTTCATGGACTTATATTTCAGATTCTCGTGCTTCGTGGACCAATTTTTCACGTTTGGGTTATTAGTGAACTTATTTTTTAACGTTTGCTTGCTTCATGAACTTATATTTCAGGTTCTCGTGCTTCGTGGACCTATTTTTCACGTTTGGGTTATTAGTGAACTTATTTTTTAACGTTTGCTTGCTTCATGAACTTATATTTCAGGTTCTCGTGCTTCGTGGACCAATTTTTCACGTTTTGGTTATTAGTGAACTTATTTTTTAACGTTTGCTTGCTTCATGAACTTATATTTCAGGTTCTCGTGCTTCGTGGACCAATTTTTCACGTTTGGGTTATTAGTGAACTTATTTTTTAACGTTTGCTTGCTTCATGAACTTATATTTCAGATTCTCGTGCTTCGTGTTCCTATTTTTCACGTTTGGGTTATTAGTGAACTTATTTTTTAACGTTTGCTTGCTTCATGAACTTATATTTCAGGTTCTCGTGCTTCGTGGACCAATATTTCACGTTTGGGTTATTAGTGAACTTATTTTTTAACGTTTGCTTGCTTCATGAACTTATATTTCAGGTTCTCGTGCTTCGTGGACCTATTTTTCACGTTTGGGTTATTAGTGAACTTATTTTTTAACGTTTGCTTGCTTCATGAACTTATATTTCAGGTTCTCGTGCTTCGTGGACCAATTTTTCACGTTTTGGTTATTAGTGAACTTATTTTTTAACGTTTGCTTGCTTCATGAACTTATATTTCAGGTTCTCGTGCTTCGTGGACCAATTTTTCACGTTTGGGTTATTAGTGAACTTATTTTTTAACGTTTGCTTGCTTCATGAACTTATATTTCAGGTTCTCGTGCTTCGTGGACCAATTTTTCACGTTTGGGTTATTAGTGAACTTATTTTTTAACGTTTGCTTGCTTTATGAACTTATATTTCAGATTCTCGTGCTTCGTGGACCAATTTTTCACGTTTTGGTTCTTAGTGAACTTATTTTTTAACGTTTGCTTGCTTCATGAACTTATATTTCAGGTTCTCGTGCTTCGTGGACCAATTTTTCACGTTTGGGTTATTAGTGAACTTATTTTTTTAACGTTTGCTTGCTTCATGAACTTATATTTCAGGTTCTCGTGCTTCGTGGACCAATTTTTCACGTTTTGGTTCTTAGTGAACTTTTTTTTTAACGTTTGCTTGCTTCATGAACTTATATTTCAGATTCTCGTGCTTCGTGGACCAATTTTTCACGTTTGGGTTATTAGTGAACTTATTTTTTAACGTTTGCTTGCTTCATGAACTTATATTTCAGATTCTCGTGCTTCGTGGACCTATTTTTCACGTTTGGGTTATTAGTGAACTTATTTTTTAACGTTTGCTTGCTTCATGAACTTATATTTCAGGTTCTCGTGCTTCGTGGACCAATTTTTCACGTTTTGGTTCTTAGTGAACTTATTTTTTAACGTTTGCTTGCTTCATGAACTTATATTTCAGGTTCTCGTGCTTCGTGGACCAATTTTTCACGTTTGGGTTATTAGTGAACTTATTTTTTTAACGTTTGCTTGCTTCATGAACTTATATTTCAGATTCTCGTGCTTCGTGGACCTATTTTTCACGTTTGGGTTATTAGTGAACTTATTTTTTTAACGTTTGCTTGCTTCATGAACTTATATTTCAGGTTCTCGTGCTTCGTATACCAATTCTTCACGTTTGGGTTGTTAGTGAACTTATTTTTTAACGTTTGCTTGCTTCATGAACTTATATTTCAGGTTCTCGTGCTTCGTGGACCAATTTTTCACGTTTGGGTTATTAGTGAACTTATTTTTTAACGTTTGCTTGCTTCATGAACTTATATATCAGATTCTCGTGCTTCGTGGACCAATTTTTCACGTTTGGGTTATTAGTGAACTTATTTTTAACGTTTGCTTGCTTCATGAACTTATATTTCAGGTTCTCGTGCTTCGTGGACCAATTTTTCACGTTTGGGTTATTAGTGAACTTATTTTTTAACGTTTGCTTGCTTCATGAACTTATATTTCAGATTCTCGTGCTTCGTGGACCAATTTTTCACGTTTGGGTTATTAGTGAACTTATTTTTTAACGTTTGCTTGCTTCATGAACTTATATTTAAGGTTCTCGTGCTTCGTGGACCAATTTTTCACGTTTGGGTTATTAGTGAACTTATTTTTTAACGTTTGCTTGCTTCATGAACTTATATTTCAGGTTCTCGTGCTTCGTGGACCAATTTTTCACGTTTTGGTTATTAGTGAACTTATTTTTTTACGTTTGCTTGCTTCATGAACTTATATTTCAGGTTCTCGTGCTTCGTGGACCAATTTTTCACGTTTGGGTTATTAGTGAACTTATTTTTTAACGTTTGCTTGCTTCATGAACTTATATTTCAGATTCTCGTGCTTCGTGGACCAATTTTTCACGTTTGGGTTATTAGTGAACTTATTTTTTAACGTTTGCTTGCTTCATGAACTTATATTTCAGATTCTCGTGCTTCGTGGACCTATTTTTCACGTTTTGGTTATTAGTGAACTTCTTTTTTTAACGTTTGCTTGCTTCATGAACTTATATTTCAGGTTCTCGTGCTTCGTGGACCAATTTTTCACGTTTGGGTTATTAGTGAACTTATTTTTTAACGTTTGCTTGCTTCATGAACTTATATTTCAGATTCTCGTGCTTCGTGGACCTATTTTTCACGTTTTGGTTATTAGTGAACTTATTTTTTTAACGTTTGCTTGCTTCATGAACTTATATTTCAGGTTCTCGTGCTTCGTGGACCAATTTTTCACGTTTGGGTTATTAGTGAACTTATTTTTTAACGTTTGCTTGCTTCATGAACTTATATTTCAGGTTCTCGTGCTTCGTGGACCAATTTTTCACGTTTGGGTTATTAGTGAACTTATTTTTTAACGTTTGCTTGCTTCATGAACTTATATTTTAGGTTCTCGTGCTTCGTGGACCTATTTTTCACGTTTTGGTTATTAGTGAACTTATTTTTTAACGTTTGCTTGCTTCATGAACTTATATTTCAGGTTCTCGTGCTTCGTGGACCAATTTTTCACGTTTTGGGTTATTAGTGAACTTATTTTTTAACGTTTGCTTGCTTCATGAACTTATATTTCAGGTTCTCGTGCTTCGTGGACCAATTTTTCACGTTTGGGTTATTAGTAAAGCTAGTTTTCACATTTGACGTTTGTGTGCTACGTGAACACAAATGTTACGTGTGTGTGCTTTTTAACCTATTATTCACGTTTGGATTCTTAATCAAGCTATTTTTCACGTTTGGGTTCTTAGTGAACTTCTTTTTCACGCTTGCGTGCTTCGTACACTTATATCTAACATTTAAGTGTTTCATAAACTTATACTTCACATTTAGGTGCTTCGTAAATCAATTTTTCACATTTTGGCTATTAATCTATTTTTAGCTTCAGTAAGAACATAATTTTCGGTGCTTTTATACTTTTTTTAAATTATCATATCTACCATAACATTGTGTGTCTAAAAGTCAGCTCTCGGCTGCTGTTGACCAAGAGCGAACTCGCATCTGATCTGTAAGGCAGTTCTTCCATCCTCGGTAATATATGACCGACTAATCTAGTCAAGGTGTGTGGGTGCACTAGAGTAAGATAGGCCAAACCAGAGGGGGTGAACTGGGCGTAAACAGAGAAGTAGACCTTCCTGTTGCATTTAGT